>UELU01143217.1:0-33118 GCA_900490025.1 Megastigmus dorsalis
ATTTATTTTTTTCTACTTACAAGTATACATATAATTAGGTATGATCAATTACACAGAATTTATTTGAACATTTTCTGTCAAGTATAATGGGTTCATTAATCACATATCATAAATCGCATACGCATATATATGTGTGTGTGTATGTGTCTATAAGCTGCAAAACATATATTTAGCACAAAAATTAAAAAAAAAGAATGGCAACAGCACGCGGGGTTCCCAAGCGGTCACCCATCCAAGTACTAACCGCGCCCAATGCTGCTTAACTTCAGTGATCGGACGAGAACTGGTGTATTCAGCGTGGTATGGACGTTGCCGAGATATAGTATGTGCTTGATAAAAATATGGTACCAAATTTCACTAGCAGATTCCTACCTTATCTGCAATCTTAAAGTTAAATAGGGCAGTTTTAAAGCCATCATGTGTAGTCTCGAAAAATTGTAAGGTTCTTAGATGGCACCAGTTCATTTGTTAATTAATTATAATTTAATTAAAATAATATTATATTAATATAACGAAGCGTGTGCCAGCGTGTTATAGGACTCTCACCAAATAAGGGCGCTATTTGTTTTTTAATAGGTTTGCGTTCAATTCTAATTCGTGTTAGTGTGGGGATCCACCTTATATGAATAAAATTTGTAATCTTGAAATAGGAGACTATAAAATCTAGGTTATTATTCCAAGCATATGAAATAATAAATTAATAATTTAACTCTCTCACTTAACGGAAGTTTTTAAAAAAAAATTGCTTGAAATCCGTCGATTATTTTAAATTGCAGGACACTTCTCGCAGTAAAAGATTTATATGCCTACATTGGCCTATATCATCTACCAGATATATATCAACTTTTCAATTTTGACGGAATAAAATAATAAGACGCAGCCGCAAAACGTAGAATTCGTTCTCACAACAAGATCTCCTCAAACACGTTAATTCAAACCGTCCTCGTACGATTTAGCGATCGATAAAGTATCATAATCGCTCGATGTGATCTGGACGATGCGTCAGATTAACGATAAACAAAACCCGCATGTCCCAGCGATTAAGACACATAGATTAACTATATACGAATCCGGTTACAGACCTCCGACGCTCGTCGATCTTCGCTATATATACCTGCTGTCATTCTCCTCTGTACATACTTGTATATCACGTATAACACACACGGACATACGGCACACACACACACACACACACCGCGGTCGTACAGCTCGCGACGGGGCATTCACCGTTCTCACGAACTTGACCCACTGTCACACTTGTTGTAGGCTGCGCATGTACAGCACACATGTCTCTCTCTCTCTCTCTCTTTGTGATGTACGTATACATACACGCGTCGATCATGGAACTGTTAACTATCGAAAAAATCACGCTTGCGCGAGCTCTCGACTTTTTATGATTTTCCTCTCTGTCTCGTTTTGATCTGATTAACGTGGTATTTGGATTCGATTGTTCGCTTATTGTGCGTACGGATTTGACTCGATTGCTATCCTGTTGTGGACGGATATTTTATAAGTAAAATGAGCAAGAGAAAGCTATGGGTTTAATTTTGTACTTGGAATTCGCTGACAAGACGTGTACAAAGCGTAGGCATAGCTTTTTTGTGAATTCGAAGAGCGCACGAGAGAAATTGCATTTGGCAGAATAGTGCAAGCGCGTTACACTTTCGTGATGTCATTGTATATGTAAGTCAATGCACTTCATAGTACGCTGATTTTTTGCGATTTGTAATGGATTGTGTGTTGGGAATGCGTGGACTCGGTGAATGTGTGCTACATGATGCATGCAATTTTCTTTGATGTACTGATTTAATTAGAAGGATACGGTCTGGAATGATGCTTTGTCTCATACAATTTTTTATGAATTAAGATATGTAGGTAAATAGTAATTTCCTTTATTAATTTTATTTTGTTCAAAATATAAAATTTAATTTGCATTAATTTATAATTAAATTTATAACTAAATATTATTTATTTATTTATTTATTTATTTATTTACGTGCATAAACCATTTTACAATTTTTAAATACAAAAGTAATGATGAGTGGCGTATTTTAATTATCAAATAATAAAAATAATAATATATCTATAGTATTTGGACAATATATCAAAAACTTAAACCATGAGATCGTAGTTTATAATGATCAATTGACACGTTTGTTTCATCAATTATAAACAAATAGTCTTTGTCGAGCAATAACCTTTAAACTAGATTGACATAGTAGAACCTTCCACTAACACTAAACTTGTCATTGAATAATATACCTAGTCATCATATCTATGACAGATTTCTGATTTAGATGAGATTGTTCAAGAGAGTAATGGAAAAAACTATTAACACTACGAAGATTACGCTTTGGTACTCTAAAATTAATTCCTGCCAGTAATTCTGTAGCATCAATGTAATTTTTTCACAATTTGAAATTCTAAAAGAGCTTATAGTGCACAAATGACAACTTTCTAGCAATAGTACAATTCGTCGGTGTATCAATTTTAAACGATAAAGCCCTTAAAAATCTATGATGCATAGACTCAACTTGATTAGTGTACGTATCATATATTGGTGACCATATTGATGAGGCCTAGTTTAGTGTAGATCTTACCAATTATAAGCAGGGCAGAGACAATGTAGACCCTTAATGTTGCGTAATGACCGTAGCATAAAAGATAGCATTTTAGATAGCATTAAAGGATAATGATGAATCAAAAACAACTCCAAAATCGACCATCTCATGCGCATTGTTTACTTTAATATTATTTGAAAAGTAATAGTCTAACTCCAAATGGTTGCCTTTATAGAATGAAATTAAGTAACAGTTAAATTAATAACTACAAATATTATCTTTTCATGAAGACTCGACTAAATTAGGGCTATATCTGATGTTAAGGAATTAATCAGTCCATTTTCTTTCAATCATCTTTTTGATTAATAAGACAACCTGATATTCCTATGCTATTACAAAAGGAAAAATAAAATTGAGATTTAATTTAGACGAGTATGACGCATGACCTAAATAAACCTGTAATAAAATGCCAACCCACCTTCTTACAAAAGATGCATCACGAGCATCTAAATACCTAAGCGATTTAAATGTACTTTTGTTTCACCACATGTACACTATATCAATCAAGCGCGATTCCCATCCACTGTAAATCATCGATCTCGCAGCCTCCCGAACCTACGGCCTGCATAAAATAAATCAAAAGTTCGTATTATCCCTCGGCGCGCGGCGGGAACAAAAAAAATCTTATAACGATCATGCGTCTTCATTTCAATGCGCTGTCGTGTGACAAATCGCGAGACATTACGCCTGCAGCGAGAGGGAAAAAAAACGAACGATGAAGCGAAGAAGAAAAAGGGGAACGCGTATAAAGGATTGCTCGGACGGTTTCTCGCGCGGCAGAGTCTTATCGAAGGTATGTGTATGTGTGTGTGTGTGTGCGCGCGCGCGTATATATATGGTGCATATAGCTTGCCGAGAGCTGTGCTCCTGCATTGTGCAACGTGAAAGTGGAGCAGAACTGAGCGAACGGTAGCGAGGCGCGCAATAATTCAACCCCCTTTTTTGCCCGGTGCTGCACCAAGAGCAGCACCGACGGTATAACCCGTTAGGGCGTTATAATGCAAATTCATGGGGACAAGGTTGAGAATACGTCGAATGTATATAGCGAGTGGGAACGGGTGTATATATATATACGTGTGTTTTCGGGAAATGCGATACTGCATGCAGTGCGGGGCAAGTGTATAAATACCGATTACATGCAACGGGGAATTTACCTGTTCGCTTTTGCGCGATCTCTGAATATGCGAGTGTGCCGTGAAATGTGTTATGCGTATTTTCTTAATTTAAAGGATTGGTATTGGAGAACGTTGTAGGCTGGTGTAGGAGATACATAGTTATTTATTGGTTACTCTAAGGGCTTATTGATTGATTCGATTAACCGTAGCTTAAATAGAAAATAAAATCCTTCTATCATCAATTTACATGAAATGTTTGAATTTTTTAAATTAAAATAATGAGTGTTAGTTATTAGCTGTAGAGTTATATTACACAAACCATTTAAAAAACTTAGTTTTAATTAATGTTACAAAAATCTCATGATTTTACAATTTCACGATTTCTTTTCTGATTGTAAAATGAATAGTTTGAACGGCAAGCGTGAAATAATTTAAATTCATTTTGTAACGTAGGAATGCTGTTTTTATTTTATCGTTAAGTATCATTGTAGAATAGTGTTTGCAATAAGTGAAACCCAATGTATCAATTTGTAATGTTTACATGGAACATGTTTTACAAGTGAATTAGTTTACTGATTTGCTGTTGCACTGCAAACGTTACTTGCGTAATTCCAATGATGAAGACTCGTTTGAATCACCTTGCAGCATAATCATACTGAACAAAAGGGTGAAGTAGAACTTAAGTTCATCCTTTTCCTTCTCAGTTATTTTTGATTCTCCGTCCAAAATATTAAAAAGCTCCTTGTCTTTCACGATTTTAGCGATTTTTTCTCGTACCAAATCTGCCAGTGGTTTCATGGGACCGGTGAAAAACTCTTCAGAGTCATCGTCGTCGTCGTCACTCTCGTCTTTCTCTTCGGTAGTAACCACAGAACTGACTACTTTTGGTTCGCTGTCATCTAAAATTTTCTTGTTGTTATAGAGTAAATCGTTAATGGCTAACGCGTCAAGATTATCTTGTCGGGAGTTCGGTATCTCGTTGTTGTTAAGGCTTTCTAATAATTCTTGGCTTGCATCGTGTCTTCTGGACCTGGCTCGCATGGATCGTGCGGATGCTGGTGAGGCATATAGCGCCACAGCTACTAACAAAACGCTAGAAAATAATAATAAAAATCTATATAACAGGAGAATCTACATGTTCAACGGCAATTTGGAAGTTACTTTATGCAATTCGCGTAATTTAATGACCGTAGAAATTTAATATTTATTTGAATTTAAAATTTTTTTGAAATACTTAAATTGAGCGCTATTCATTTATTTTGATTTATCCCTCTCTTTGGATGTCAATCTTTTGGCAACTATCATGGTCATGTCAATCAATTTGTCAATTGAAAATAATGAGTAAGATTTATAGATCATTTAACAATTAGTGTAATTTATTAATATGTTTATTACTATTTTTATGAACAATGAACTTATGAACAAAATCTACAAAAGTAACAACATTATTTGCTATTAAATATTGTACAATAATCATTTTATGTAGAGAAATATATGAGTTGTGATAGAACTTCACTATTATAGAAACTTGTTATAAAAACATTGACTGTTCAACGACACTTACAAAACGGAGAACTTCAGCATGGTTGTATTCACTTCTGGTCACAATGACGGAATAACTAAAATAACAGACTAACTTCTTTTTATACTTTTAACACTTTCACACAATTATTAGGTATTTAATGATAATATTTAATTTTTCATTTCCTAATGTCTGAACTTTTTAATTAGCGAGATAACGCATACGGTAGTCACTGGCATCCGGTTAATTATAGCATTTTTATCCCGATTATAATACAGAATGCTCGCTGGAATGATATAAAATAATCTTTTAGAAATTAGCTCAGTGGGCGTACTAAATTGAAATTAAAAAATCATTAAAAATTACCAACAAAGATATATTCAAAATTTATTTTAATTGTGCTTGTTAAAAGTTTTGTAATTCTTTTTATCATATTATTTCATATACTTATGTATAGTGTCAGAAAAAATGATTGTAGAAGATGAATTTTTAGTCTGATTGCGCAAATATTACCTGTGTATAAAAATTATTATTTAAACAATGATGACAGGAGCAGCATTTGCATTGACATAATATAATAGGTTTTAGATAAGTACGTTTTAAATCTCATTGTTGCTTCAATGTACAATTAACAATCTGATGTTAATTTGAATACTGAATGAATAAATGACGATGGAAGAGAAATACAAATTAGTTTTTGTGAATGTAATATGGTGCATCCGCATCCAATACATAATCTTATGAAATGAAGTCTAAGGCAACTGGAAATTATCATTTAAAAATTTTTGCCGAATTCTTTATTTCATTAAATAAAAGTAGAAAAATTGTATGATTAGCAATGAACAACAAATTATTGCTAGATGTAAAATAAAATATAGAATATAGTTGGAAAATTTTTATATTGTTGCCGAAAAAAGTCTAAGGGAAGTGAGTATAATAAATTTTATTTGACAAACAGATCATTTTTAGACAAAAAAAGATACATTTAAAATACTGTTATTAGTATTATTATTAAGACGAGGGGGGCCACTGCGGTACCTTTCGGGATATTCACTTAGAAAGTGCGATTCGGTCTTCTTACTGTCATTTTGAACCCTATCAGAGATCCACATCTTTGACGCCAATAGTCTACAAATGATATCCTAGCTTACGGAGGCCAGAGAGACATCTTACCATTAACTTAAGTTTTAATAGTTGCTGATAAAAGTTTATATAATTTTCTCTACAAGGAGTTTCTGCCGATACGTACAAGAGCAAATAATTATTTCAATTTATTATTTTAATTCAATTCAATGCAAGATTTAAATCAAGCCAGTATGAGAGCTTAAAAAAATAGCTGGTTGGTATAATTTTTAATAATATTTAATCCATTTACAATGTGTTGTTTAAAATAAAAAAAAAAACATTGCGGTCATAAGCTGATACAAGTGGTAAAAGAACATGTATAAAATATAACGTATCATAAAAGTATCTTATATATTTAATCAAGTGATTTAGTGACAGAAGCAATCAGTAAATATAGTTAAATTATTTTCTGCGTTTTTTTATTGTTATCAACTCTTATTTAATGTATCTAAAAGCTAAAAAAAAATTGTATAGTTAAGGAATTTACATTTTTTTTATATCTTACTAATTATCTTATTTGATTAATTTTGTTCAAGTCACACTTGCCTTTATGTAAACATGGAAGAAGTAAATTACTTTACGATTAGATTGAAATCTAACCAATGCAGAATAAATAATTATATGAAAAATGAATCTACTATTGATCTATAATCTCTTAGTGTGTTGCATCGAACAAGTTACTAGATACCATTTTTGAAAACATTGTGTACATCTGTTTTACATCTAGTTTTGTATCAGTTTGAAAATGCTATGTTGGTTAGATATTATATACTGGTAAAGGATTGAGAAAATATTTTCAATTTATGGACACAGAATAAGTATTTTAAATGCACTAATAATTTTATTGAGATGTTAAACTTTATATGATGGTTGTACATAGTTTGAATACATTAGTCAACTCACAGCGCAACGATTGGTATTGTAAATTATTTTATTAACAAACATTTATAGATATTTCAACGTGCATGAAAATTGTGTTGAAAAAATCAATTTCACACATCCACTTCAAGGCCGGGATCGAACTAGACGTACATGCGGTGGTTCATTTTGGATTTCCTGATCCGATTCAGATAGTTCGTCTTCAAGAATCGAATAGAAAAGCTTCGAGTTGTCGCTTTTTGTATCTGCCGGGTGTTCGGGTCTGTGTAGGATTGTCGAATCCTGACTGAATTTACGAAGAATATTGTATTTCTTCGGGTCTTTGCCCACTATTCTGATAGCGGCTTGAATCAGCTTTTTGAATCCGGGCATATACTTTTTCACTTCAGAGTCAACTTCTTTTTGTTGGAGTACATCTTGACTTGCCCCTAAAACAGCAGAATTATCTGAATTGTGATATCCATTGTAGAGTGTCTGAAGCAGTTCGTCATTGTTATTATTTGTATTTTCTGCTACTGTATTCACTTGCTGACGTCTATTTCTATCCCAATGATTTCGATGCGTGCATGTTGCTGGTGATGCATATAGCGTTACAGCTAATATCGAAATGCTAGTAATCAAATAAAATACCGATACATGAAATAAAGTAAAAAAATATTTTTACAAAAAAGTTTAGATCATTCGACAATCATTTTCTCAAAATACTTAAATGGTGAAATTATCTAATTGTCTGATTTTATATAATACAAAGTTATAGAATTCATTTTGATTCATTTTTCAAATGATCTAAATAATTTTGTAAAAAGTATTCACAAAAGTTTGCAAACAGTTAAAACTTACAAAAGTGAGCACTTCAGCATGGTTGCTTCTCTTTGAGTTACAGTGTATGGAATAACCAAAAAAAGCCTGTCAATAGAGCTGTATCTCATACATTTTACTATCATGTCCACTGATAACTTTATAGCTTCAAATGGATAAACTTAATTACGAAGATATCACGACAGGATGACACCAGCATCCGCCTAATTATGTTCTGTATGAATACGTGCTATATTATCATATAATACATTTTGAATAATAGCAGTAATGGTTTATTAAAATGTGGGGCAAGGTTTACTCTAAAAGATAAATTTTTTTTCATTTATTACCTTTTGATTGATGCAAATTATAATTAAAGTTGTATAGTATCGTGAAAGATGTTTTAGAATTCAGTGAATTTATTCTATATATTACTTAGTGGTCCAGTTTAGAATGTCTAGTATTTAGAATTAAATCAATCATCTGTTTAGAACAATTACCTATCTTAAAGTTCAATTATTGATGCAATATTTCGGTTATAGAATTTATAAGTTTGTGTAGGTAATTAATTATAGCTTGTGGAAAACTCCATATATATCGGCATGCATAGTTCTCATTACTCCAATGGTATAAAATAGTATATTATGCAACTGGTGCGTAAAATTAAATTTCATGCACAACCAGAAAGGGCACAAGGAACGTACGAGCACGAGTTCCATACGATATTCGTCCAATTCTGTAATGCGTAAAACTCGCTTTTACACACAATTTTTCTAGAGTATAATTACACGCTTTACAATAGTGGGTAAAACTCTATTTTGCACAAGTGCGTATCAGTGAGTTGCAAAAAGCGTCATTTTAGATACGAAAATGAGTGCGCAAAAATCGAAATCTACACGTAGAATCGCAAAAAACAATTACCAACAAACTTTCAAATTAAAATAATTCAACAACGGATTTAAATTTATTTTTGTTTCCTCTTATACAATCTATGCGCATAGATCTTATTCTCGAGATATATTAAACTCTCTTGCATGTTTACTCGGATTACATGCCGGCGTGATGCAAAGAATAATAGTACGTAGTCTTGGCGTTGCAGCTACTGTTGCTGCTCCCGTTCCGACACAAGAAAAGCACATAGCACAAGGCGCGAGACGCAATCGCGCGCTCGCATGCGAAATGGAGTAATGAGAATTTCAGCGGTTAATCGGCATTCTTACGAATTTCATAAGCGCTCTCCTCTCTTTCTCTGTGGTACCTTTCTCTCGTTTTGCCAGGAGCATCAAAAGGTGGCCATTTCTGTAGGTATGTTCTCAGACGAGTTTTTAGTCGCCTAATTGAGCAGTGTATTGATAATAGTTGGCGCTTTTTGTGCTTACTGCAAGTTCATATGAAAATAATGCTGACCCATCTCGGAAACTCCAAACTAATTCGATGTCCTAATCTTTTATGTTTTTATTTCTTTTATAAATCAATAGCTTTTGGATTAAATGTAAATTGAGTCGACTTTTTTCAAAGGTTTTAAATATGATGGCACTACACTTCTATCTATGTCGGCGAGTACTGCAGATTAAGATCTTCATTCAGTGCAATTAAATGAAAGTTGTAAATACTTTTATATCTTATTTGTGAATCAAATTACATGCTTGTTGAACATTTGATCGTATAAAGATGATAACATGACAGATGTTTTTATGGAAGAAAATTTCTCAGTTACCCATTAATGACTACAAAAATTAAAGTTTACTTCAAGTGTTGAAATCCGCGAGATAATCATAGTTACTACTTTACACACATAAGGTACTATAGTAAATCCACCAATTTATGTTCATGAAGAAAGTTGTTAATTTAATTGTGAATGCCTTTCGCCATATGTGCGAACAAAAAACTTTAAAATTATAATGTATTCGATACAGTATGTCCATAAACTTACAATGGTAGGTATATACGAAAACTTGGTATCATTATGTTTACTTTCATATGTGAAAGTTTAGATTAGATATGTGATATCAGAAGAGCAAGCGATTGTTATTATTAATGTTTCAATGGTGGTTTTTACAACAGGAGCTAATTTCAAGGTATGCACACGTAAATCCCTACATTATATGTATTAAATTACTCACGAATTTACTTTTGGATTAAATGGTATATTTAAAATAATCCAACGCGTAATATTTTACTTGAGTAATTAATTTCCTTTGCGTAAAATGTACTTTAGTTCATTAGCACTAAGTACCAGAAATAGTATATGTCCCAGAAGGGAGCACAAAAATAGTTAATGAAAACGGAATATCATTAAATAACATTCACCCACGCTTCCATTTTAACGATCCGCTTACAGGCAAACTTATTGTACCGAATAAAAAAATCTTTAGTCCCAGTAACATGATCTATCGACGTGACAAAAAGAAAGTATTCTTTGAAACTAAATCTTTTTAACATTTATATCTACTTATACCTTTCCTGCCGGTGACGACAACGCAGGGTGTATATATGCAACATTAAAAAAAAATTACGACTCCGCACCACCTGTTGCCCTGTCATTCAAATGCGCGTAGTCTAAAATCCCTGCCGTAACGATCGTCGGTACGGCAGACAACCGATCCCAACGCCATATACATAACATTATATATAATTACAGAACGAATCAATCATTCGTGCGTGGAGTAGAGAACATTAGATGTCGCTTTCAGCTATATTGCGCTCATCTCGTGCACGCGACACACATATATATATATAGTCGGCTCTTACTGATCCTCGCGCATGATTTGCGAAACAGTCTGGGAAATTTAATTAGCCGCTAAATTCGTCTAGTAAAGGAGAGCAAAAAAAAAAAGGAGAAGCAGGAGAATGGCAGAATTTTCCGGCTAATCTTTACAAGCGCTTGGTTTATTCATGAGGCAAGTCTCGGAGAGGGGAATAAGAAGCAGGACGAAAAAAAAAGGAAAGAGAGGTGAAAAGAAGGAGAGTGGGTACGAGGTGCAAGGAGAGAGAGAGAGAGAGAGAGGGAGAATGAATTATAAGCGACGCGACGGCGCGAGCTCGAGCCTTTATACTACACACCTTTCTCCTGTCGATCCCTCGCGCGTGATAATAACGTCTTCGCGTGTACTTTCTCTCGAAGGCCTCGACTCAACTCCTTTCCTTCGAACCGTAATTAGACGTTACTTTCGTGATAATTACGGGCAGACTTAATCTATCGCCGCACTACTCGCGCTTTACTTTTAATTAGCGGAGAGGAGAGATATCGTCGTCGTCGTCGTCGTCGTCGTCGACCCTCAAGTGACGCGCGTTAAAGCTCGCCGCATGTCTGCTCTTGGGGGTGTAACGTTAGACTTTTGTCTTTAAAATTTAAAGTCGAAGCCTCTTTTAGACGCTGATGTGCCTTGCGACGCTTTCCGGTACTTTCTTTGCGCCCTTGTTTGCTGTGATACATACCGCGACAGGCTTTGTTGGTTCTGATGGAAATTGATGTTAAGAGTTTCGTTACCTATAGAAAATCAAGTAGTATCAATATTGAAAATGTGATGTATAGATAATTATGTAATTTATATACAGTAGAGATTTGCGAGCATGAAATTCATTACTTGCTGTATATTAATGACATCGCTATATTAAAGTAGTATTTTTTTTAACATAAATCTTGTATTAAGTAATACATTTTTGTTTGTTGTATCAATTTGTAAACGTTAAAATTAACATGATCCAATTGGCTCGAGAAATTTATCAAATGCACTGCAAAGTCTAATTTATAGCGGAAAAGTAGATTTTCGTAATCCTTGTTAATTCTGCAACTCCAAAGTCTTACGTGAGCTGATCTTCACATTTAAGTGGCGGCATTCCAGCGTCTAATCTAAATCACACTTTTCTCGCTGGAGTTAGTCATTTGATCATTTTCAAAGTATACGATTAGCGCAAAGACCTGCAAGTAAGAGGAATATTTACATCCTAAGCACTCGTCATAAAGATAGAAAAATATTATATATACTCACCGGTAGTTGCACTTAGAAAGTGTGACTTAACCAATATTTATAGTAAAATGCTTTCGACTGCAATCAGCACTTCGAATAAATTACGCAAAAATTTGCGAATTATATCATAGGCCATTTAAAATTATGTAAGTCCTAAAAAGTGAATATATATAGCTAATCGAGTCCAATATTAGCTTCATTTCCTCGATGCCTGAACGTGAAATCTCGATTTAGATAATTAAACTTGCGAATTTCTCTAATATAGCCTTTAAGGGCAAGGCGTTTATATATATATTCATGTGTACGCGCATTAGGAGCGCTCAATTACCGAGACTTCGGTGCCGCGCTGCTCCTGCACTGCAGCGTAGATAGTCGCGTCTAGTCGAAATTGAACGCGACGCGCTTGCCAGCTTCGTCGTAATTATATGTATATGCGCATGAGACCGGTAAAGATGATCGGTTACAATAATTATCGAGACACGAATATAACAAACGATTTATAGTGCGAGGACTTAATTACAATTCCATGGCTGATTATGCGATGTCGGCTCTTTTATCCGAGGAATGGATTAAACGGTCTTACCGACTGTGATTTGCAGTCAATTATAAGATGGAATTTCTTTGCGGGTAATTTATTCTGATTTTTAGAGTAGGAGGTTTTCGAAGTCTGGACAATGTCCAAAGTTACTACTATTGCCAATATTCAATCGTCGACTTTCGATCAAGAAAGTATAATGGAATAACTAATGATAATTTCATATATAAATAAATTTTATGTATAGCTAAATACGATTTGAGTCTCGACGTAAAGGTTTGACCAATAAAGTGTTCGAATAAAGTTTTAATAGAAATAAATGCAAAAGTAAGTCAGTGCATATTGGAGCTATTAAAGGGGCCACGCGGCGATATCTTCGTGCGCACGCGCGTTTTATCAAATGAGCAATTACCAGAGTGCACTGGATTTATCAAAGGATGAATCAATTCCTTTTATTTTTTTTTTGTATTTCATAAATTCACGAGCGAGCGAATTTCCGAAAAGTGTATATACACAGAGCGAGAGAGAGAGAGAGAGTGACTGTGGCTTTCCCATCTGCATCGGTGATCCGCTCGGCCATTGGCTGTGGAGCAAACGAATCCAATTATTCGGCAGGCAAACGAAACCGATAACTCGGCCGACAGGGATAGTGTGTGACAATCGATACGGAAATTTTAAAGCCCCTCTACACCTCCCCTGTATTCCCGCCTCGTCCCAAACCCGGAACTCGACGCTTTTGTTTTGCGCGCGAGCGACTGGCTATAGAAGCGAGGTACGATTATTTTTCCACACCCGCAGACTCCTACTCCCTACGCCAAAAAATCAGGATGGAAATGGGTAGGTGTTGGTTCTCATTTGTTTTTTACCTTCTTTACTTTTTGAATATACGATTCGTTGCAGCCGATATCTATGAGTTCGTGCTCTAATCATTTTTTTAGGCTTTAAGGGAAGGTTTGTCGATTATTTTAATCCATTTGTAGATTAGAGATTTCGTTTTAGAATGCATGTATTGTGATGGGAAAACGAATAAACGTAAATTTTTGTAAATTATTATCTATTAAAATGCACTTCTGCATTAGAATTCAAGTAAAGCTTATTATTTTATTTACGATTGTGTTTAATGCGCGGGCATTTAATGATATGCATGCTCAATACGTTGAAAGTTATTTATTTTATTCGTGATTCTAACCGTTAGCGAGTACTAGAGTTAATTTCAATTTTACGCATGCTTAAAATTAATTTTAAAATAAAACTTATCGTAAGTCATTTCATAGGAAATGGAACTTTAAGCAATCCATAATTAATTATCAATAAAATTATTATTATGAATTTTAATCTTGATTCAAACCAATAATGATACATAAACAATAAGTAATTCAAGGTATAATAAATAATATTTATTATACATTATATTTTGCAATTATGGTTATACTAACGTATTTATATGTTTTTTAGTCAATAAATAATTGTGCATCGATTTAATTATTTATCAAAGGTTGAACGTGGCATTGATTTAAATAAAGAACTTTAAGCTTTAGCTAGTAGAATCTACTGTTATTTGCATTGTATAAAATGTTCGTCCGTTACATGTAAAACCAGCTTGAAAATACTTTTAAATTATTCTAAACGCATTTACGAAGTTTGAAAGAAAATGCGAAAGAGATCCAGATAAAAAAAATCCAATTCTCTGTTATACATCCACTTTAGCGAGTTTGCCTCCCTAAATGGAAAAAGCATTTTTCTCTTTTTAAAGCTGGAGCAGAAAATTTCGTAAACGCAACGAGTAACTTATACCGCAGCATAAATATTGAAATTTCTCTAATTGTCTTTCCGTGGATAAAAGTTACGTTTGGTGTACTTTCCTGTTTCACTATGGCGAATATACAAAAAAACAAACTGTATAAAGTTAATGTTTCGCGATGAAGATGTATACACAAAACATCAAATTACATACAAAAATAATTTTTTATTTTTCCTATGTCCAGCAAATTAGTTTACACATTGGGTTATAAACGTAATAGAAGTATATTATTATTAAAAAAAAGGAATAGCTCGCGGCTCTCATATTGTTAAAAAAAAAAACGAAAATGTAATATTCCGCGCATAAAAGTGAAATGTTTTATATTTGGACATCAACCATCTCATAAAAGTATACGATTACTTCTCGTAGTGCGAAAAATATCGTTTAAAATATCTCTCTAGTACGCACTTGCTACGCTGCCGCGCGTCGTATATAAAAACGCGTATATATATAACCGCATAACGCCCGGACGTTTCTGGACGAAATAATTGCACTTACTTCAACCAACATGACCTAAACACTGCATCAGACCTTATTCCCGCGACTAAAAATTAACATGGAACAGACAACAAAGCTATAGTCTATTTCATCGAGGGCCAGAAGGCGTCCCTTAAAAGAAAACGGTGATAAGTCAAGCGAATCGGGGGGTTGGGATAAAAGACTGAGCGCGCGGGGCCACAAGTCGTAGAGAGGATATTCCCCTCTTCTCAACCACCGCGCGCCGTAGCAATAATTAATTTCGTAAAATCTCGGCGGCGAAAACTTCCCTGCCGCATATAATACACAAGCGAAATCCCGGCGCGCGACTACGTCGTCTTCGTCTTCGTAGCGTCCGCCCTCGTAAATTAAATCGCGCGCCGCCGCGCAGACTTTCCGCACAAAACTCATCTGCACACACAACCGCGGCGGAGGAGAGACCTGCAGGACTACGAGGACGACGACGAGGCGGTCCGGAGGTTCCGTAGTGGGCGAATGAAAAATTGCTTCGAGGGGAGCTAGAGGGGAATAGGTTTATCCACTCTCTCTCTCTCTCTCTCTCTCTCTCTCGCTCTGGCACTAGGCTGAGTGTATTTTCCCCAACGCCAGACTACTCGCACACACTCGCACCTTACCCGTCTACCTATTATGCCTGCATATTTCATCTCGGCGCGTGCATTCCACCCGGGCAAAACTCTCGATCCTGCTTTTGTCTTCCACTTTCCTTCTAGCTTCTCGTTTCTTTTTGTCGGAGAGGGGTCGGAAAAAGGCTTTTATTGCAGCAGACGCTCGAAGTTTGTAGACGGGGCGCGGCTTGTCTGTTTGTTTCTCGCGTTTTTCGGGACCGGATGAAATTTAATGACGCGCGAGCGCCGGGAGAGTCATGAAAAATAAACGCAGCACCGGGATGGAAGTTTTCCTTTGCGGGATGCGAGTGCGACTCCGTAAGTATAGGCTTGCGGGCTTTAAGGGCTTTTTCATTTTCTGTTTGACTTTTAGGACTGCCGCCGCCGCCGCCGCCGTTTCGGGGGTAGGGGAGATACGCTAGACCGGCTATCGTTGATATTTAATAGCTCACTTTCACCCTCCCCGGCTTTGGCTTCTCCGACAGTTACCTTTTATTTTTGTCGAATAGAAAGCTATTTATTATTACACAACGCTGTGGTATAATTTCCCGCAAACGTGTTATCAAATCTTTAAGACTCGACATATCTCAAGATGAACGCACTCGACAGTTGAGTCTGCGTGTGTTTTTTTCACTTTCTTTGACTTTTTTTGTTCTAACGAGCCGCAGATTTTCCAAATGAATTGGGCGCGAAAATTCTTCGCTTAAGCCAACCCGCAGTATGTGTGCGCCCCCTTAAGAGGAAAATTCTGAGAATTTAGGACGCACTGTGACCAAGCTGAAAATTTGAAATTCAAGTCGCCCGAGATTAAGGTAGGATATATTTCCCGGGGTGACGCTCGCGCGCGCGTCGGCTAAAATCACCCCGAATTAGGAGTCGGGAGCTCCCTCGCCTGCGTCGTGCCCGTCGAGTGGAAACGTTTGCTCTCTCTCTCTCCCTCTCTCTCTCTCTCTCTCTGGCTGCTAGCATTCCGTTACGACGACTTTTTCACCTCTCTACTTAACTTCTGTTTTAAGTATTCCTTCCGAATTCATGAAATTCTGGAATTTAAAAATTTTTTGATAATTTTAATCTCGCGCGGGCTTTCGGGTATATAACAATTTTAAGCGTTTGACCGAGTTCGGTTTCTTTTAATGAATATAGAAGCGCAAAGAAGAACAATGCTTGGCGAAATTCTTTCAAAGGTTGGAATTTTGAATGAACAATTGGCAGTTTTTGAATATAAAAATGTGATTCAAATTATACCAACAGATTTCGAATACCCATGATTTTTTTGTAATGGAGTTTGTTGAAATTATTACTTTCTATTAATATTTCATTATTTTGGATATTCAGATGAACCCGGATAGAAAAGTTAATTTTCAAAGGTACCTTGTAATTAAAAAACTATACAATTATTCATTTAATTGTTTGCTCCAAAATAAGTTTTATTTGATAAATATAATTATAAATAAGCTTGAAAAAATGATTAAATCAAAATGATCATGAAAAGCGAGCCTACTAAGAATCGAACAATGGAGCCATCCCCTTTAAGATTTAAATTCTACGTTTTTAGACATGTTTGATTAGGGCAATGTCACATGTATAACCCAACCTAATGATAAATACACACAGATTACTTTAAAAAATATTCTCTAACATACCGCAAACATTTAGTTGACAAACAATTCCAGTTGATTTTCAGCCGATATATCAAACAACACATCTAAAATCAAACCGTAATCTCCAGCGATTCATCTTGCACGATATAATTCGATAAATAATGTTTGACTTCGACATCGATAGCGCACTTTTAAACACCCCATTCACACAGTCGGCAGTGAAAAAGTAATAAAGCGCGAGAACGATCTGCGCGGAACGTCGAGAATTAAAAATTCACAATTCGAGCCATATAAATATTCATAAAGCGAGCAAAAGAGAGAGAGAGAAAGCAAGAGTCATCATTAAAACAGCTGCTCAATCCAGCTGCAATTTTACCATTTTTTCCACCCCGATTCATTCCCTCCCCTCATAGCGTCCAGCGGCCCGGCGTTGTTTTAAACAAATTTAATATGGGAACCGTAAATAAGAGCGATAAAAATCTGTGTGCACCGCGGCATCAAAGAGCATCGAGACTCCGGCGTATACTGTCAAAAATACATTTTATATTTCCGCGCATCGCCAATATAAACATTAAACATACATACATATACGCACACGTGCAGCCGCGTGTGTTTTTCAGTGTATATACGTGCTCGAAATGATTAAAAAGTGTGTTTTGTCCGGGATCTTGCGAAGTCAAAGACCTACAGTGAGTGCTTTAATTTGCGCGCGTGATGTGCAAAGGGACCCAAGCACCTGGAAAACAGATCGTACGGGAGGGCAACGCCTTTCTCGCGCGTGCATAAATTGCGTTTGAAGTCTAAAGCTAATCCGAATGCAAATGCGACACAGAGGCGTTATCGGGCGCGCGCGCGTGCCCCCGGACTTCGTTGTCTATTACTTAAACAACACTCCTCTTATCCGCCCTCTTTCTCGCGCTCAGCTCATACGTGTACGCCGGCTCGACCCTTGGGAGTTAAGTTGCTGGGGAGTCCGACTTTGCTTCAGCTTACTGCAGGTTGAGTGTGTCCAGCTGAAAGACAGCGTTAAACTAGGTGACCCATTCAATTTAAATTTTTAAATGAAATTCATTAGAAGACTTTTGTTTTGTTAACAATAAACTATTTCCAGATAATAGGTGATTTTTATTATATTAATTATTCGATATACAATTATAAGCTTTATATAAAAAATTCAATTTTACAAGTATTAAATTGAGAGTTGCCTTTTCCAAGTAATATAAAAATATGTTCTAATAGTATTAAAGGATTTAATGCGAGGTAGCGTAGGTATAGTATTTAAATCATTCTTATAAAGGGATCAAATTTATCATTTTCATTCCTTTAGCTTGAAAAATGGCAGAAAAGCTGCTTAATTTTTCACTCGGAATCTGGTTGCAATTTTTACCATAGCTAATAACATCCGCGCGCATTCATCAGTTGGTAACAGACGGTCGCCCCCCGCTAAATGAGATTTTTTCCCGCTGATAAAACGTTCTGTCTCGATGCACTTCGCAAAATTCAAATTGCGTTTTTTTTCCTCGACATACCGACTGAAATCAAGATCCTGAAATTAATGATCACCCATCGTTCATCCTGGAATGCGAGCATTGAAATAGTTTCTTTGCAAAAGTTGATAAAGATTAAATCTTAAGTGCATGAAATATTTGATTTCTATCTTATTTTTCGTATTACTTTTTTATGAAACAATTTTTTTTCCTATTATTGAATGCAGAAAAGTCGGAACAGTCAAAGGAAAATAGAATCACACAAATTTCACAGTAAAAGGCCCTTTTAATTGATTTCAGTTTTATTTTATAGAAAAATTCTCAGCTTTACGTTTGTAAAGATTCGTAAAGCTTTAAATCACAGGTAAAAAATATTTCACAAATTGCACTCTATTACGCAGCTGACAAATAGCTTCAACAAATGTCATTTTCATCTACAATCAGATTATTTAAAGAATACCAGTATTAAAGTCCAGTTTCTCTTCCTCTATTTTCTATATATTGCACTTCATATCACACTTTACTTGAACGTATCGTATCGTATCATACGACCAGCTAACAGAGCTGCTCATTGCCAATGCACTACACACAAGTCGGTAATATCTAGCAAACGGGACTAAAGCGAAAAGTCCGTAAAACTGCGCTCGTCAAAGTCCAAGTCTTCCATATATTCCCGCGTAGCTAACTTTGAGTCTCCTCTCTCCTGCAACCTGTTAGAAGAGTTCTCGAAAAATCCATCAAAGGCAAGCCCGAGCTTTAATAAAAAAAAGTTCAGCCCGAGTACAAAGAAAAAAACACACACTCACACACACACCAGGGAATGCAAATCCGATCAATTTGGCGCTCGCGCACCGCTCCTCCTGTTGCGCATCCACGCCGCGTTATTTTTTTGTTTCCAAACCATTCGTGTCCCGTTAATTGCATTCTTTCGACCCTTTTCCCGTATATCAGTCATTCTCTCGGCATATATACAACACGTATATAGAACTCGCCGCGAGCATCAACCCCGAGTGTTGCAGTTCTGCGATGATCTGCATAAGCCTGGGGACGCAGCAGCAGCAGCAGCAGCAGCAACGCCAGCAACAACGGTAGCCGCTCGCTTTCATGTAAATTCGAGGCGCAGCTCGCCGCTACTCCACTACGCGGGGATTGACCCGCTATAGTCTCGCGTGTTCCGCTCGACACCGGCGATAATCGAATTCGGTGGTCGGACCTCCGCTTCCCCCTCACCCCTGCAGAACCTGGCAGAAATCGACTATACAACGAATTGAGTTGGCGAGGCAGCGTCAGGCCGAACCCCTCCTACCGCCGCCAACTTTCCCGAAAAGCCGCGAGCTCTTGTCGTATATATATATAACTGAACGTCTCTGTATGTGTATATATGCAGAACGAGCTTTCCGCGAGAATAGTCCAAGTCGTTCAAGCGTGTTATATGTATAGAAGCGCGTTTTCCTCTATATCTTGTGCAGTTCGCTCCCAGAAAGTAAGTACTTATCGGATCTTAAGCGAACGTATATAGGTATAAGTACGGACGGAGTTTGACCCAGAGGATTTCCGAGCTGCATAAATTATTCTGTTTTTATTCCGACTCTTTCTCAAATCAAACTTATGCCTTAGTGTGTAGAGAGATCTTGATGAAGCTAAGGTTCGGGAGTTGAATAGCGATCGGCAAACCACAGTTATTAAAACTTCAAATAATGTGTATTATCAAGTTTTTATTTTGAAGGATCAATTTAATTTATTATATGATCTGAAAGGATGAAAATTCATGTTGTATTGTACGAAAGCTATAATTGAAAGGAAATTTCATATATCACTATATAAACCAATTTTATATTTTATTTAAAAATATACATTCGCATGAAAAATAAAAAATATAAATAGCCAATCAAATCTGCTGAAAAGATTCAAGACACGTATATACCAGTACCGAATCAAGCCCTCGCAACTTGACTTGACTCCTCTCGCACTTTCCTTATATCGAATACGCACGTTTATATTCACTCACCCAAGCAACAGCGAATGCTAATTCCAAAGGGCAAGTCTTCGTTTCGATCGCGTTTATATATTTATCCGCGTCCCCCTCGACGAAAAGTACAAGTATATATATATATAGGTGAGATAGAGAGAGAGAGAGAGAGAGAGAGAGAGAGAGAGAGAGAACGCAGCAGCAATCATCCGTCCACTTGTTGAAGCCTCTCGCAGCGCTTGCCGCGCTACTTAGCGAGGAGCCGCTTGCTAAAGTGTGTCTCCACCGCCGCCATCCACCCACCACCGCCAGCTGCAGCCTCAGCTCCTTGCATTAGAATTTATCGCTCTTTGCGCTTCCTCTCTCTCTCTCTCTCTCTCTCTCTCTCTCTCGCAGCGTTTTGACAAATTTCATCCGATTTTCAAAACTTTCCTCCTCCTCCGCCCGCCTGATTATACAATGAGCTGTTTGCTTTATTGCTCTCTGCTCTTTTGTGCTGCGCTGCCTGTGATTAATGGCACGCCTACTCGGGGGGTAATAAATTAATTTGCGCGAGAAATGATAACCGAGATTTTCGTGAATATTTTTGTTTGATTCAAATGGATTTTATGCGATATGCGGATATTGTGTTTAGAGTTTGATTATGACTTAATTTATGTTTAGATCGATAAGAATTCAATGCTATTTTCGTTTCGAATAATATTAATGTTTTTGCGCAGAGATAGAATGACTTCTATAGTTAAGATTACGTTCGTGGCAAATGAATGTACGTTCACGGTAAGGACGTTCGTTAACCATTAATGAATGTCCTTTTTGTGCCGTTAACGAATAACTCATTCTTTCTCTTAATGTATAAAATGGCCGAGTATCTAGGTTTATGGTTGTATTAAAGTTTATCCAATCTGCGCTTTCGCAGTAACATAAATGAATTTGAAAGTGAAGAGAAGAAATTCGAATATAAATTGTTTATTTACTTTTATGTTTGGCATAATACATTGCAGAATATTCATACGCCTCTAATAATTATTGAAAGGATTAATAAACGTTGCTAAATTATCATATTGACACAGTGCATATAATCATTTATTTGATATAATAATTTGCTAATGTTTGAAATATACAGGACAAAGTTGTTCGGTAATAAATAGAATTTACATTACCTTATATTAATATATTTTCTTATATTTTACCTGTCTATATATAACCAAAAAGTTTGTAGCAGTTTGTATTAATTTGATGTTACGATATCAAATACGATATCAAATTTAAACTATATTACAAATTTGAATAAAGCGTATAAAATTAGCAAACCTAATCCAAGCGATTAGCTAGAATGAAATTAATTTAATCGCATACTATAACAAGGTAGGAACTTTGATGCTCAGGCCATTACCAATTTTATTATCAATTTAATTTATTGAGATTTTCAAAATACAATCTTAAAAATAGAACAACTATTATTAACTTTAAAAAGCTTAATGTAAATTTATCGCATTGAAAGACGTATATCTTAATTACTGACGGTTGATGCAGAAAATATGAAAAGATTTTTATAATGTAAAACAGTGAAAATACGATTATATATAGTTGACAATATTGTAAAAACTGACGAATAATATACGCATTTTAAATAGCGCACGAAAAAATGCTAAAACGCGTACGCAAAAAAGTGAAGAGCCATTACAATGGTAGTAGCGCGCACTTTTAAAACTACGGCTCCATTGAATATCGTTTCTATTAACAAAAAAAAGAACGAGTATTTCTTTACGCTAGTTACGCAACGACCGACGTGGCTTATATTGTTCGGGCAATGCGTACGTACGAGATAATTTTTTTCATCATATTTCCCTTCGCTGCTATTATCGCACACGCACAACTCGCACCCGAGACTTCGGACAATACCATTGTAATGAGCAACGATTTCGTGTAATTGTTTCGATTATACATACTGGTAATTGAAAACAATTGAGCGAAAATAACCATTCATCGTCAAGGTGTTGTCCATATACCTGTTGGCACCGACTGTATGTATATGTACATGTACGAGATCGATCAATGCTTCTTTTTTTTTTTAAATAAAACACGGAATGGAAATTGGCAAGATTTGAATAAATCATCGACAACGATCCCTGCATATGATGTAATCAAATCCTCCAATCATAGTTAATTCGCGCGCAGGGGATTTGAATTTTTATAGCTTCCATCGATTCATAAATATGAAATTTCCTTTGAACAGTTTTTTCCATTGGCGTATTACTTATGTATATGAAATGTAGCGAATGGGATGTTTACGAACTCAAACATTGTGAAGAGTTTTTCTCACAGCTGTTTTTCTCTCCCGGGTCTCTCTCACGCAGTCTATTCAACTCGTTACTCGGAATAACCTTTTTTTTTGGGAGATAACTCAGGAAGAAGCACGTAATTTCAGTACACGGAAGAGAACTAACGCGAAACACGATTATCACACGATTCTTTCATTACACAGCACAAATATATCCATCTGCCGCTTGTCCATGAATACCTAATATACCTAATTCTTTTGCTTTCGATGCTTTCAGGGTGCAAAGAAGATGGCTCGGCGCTGGAAACGATCAAAAAGGGTGTCGCGGAGTTGATCGGCACGGCGATACTCGTATTCCTGGGATGTCTGGGATGCGTAGGAAGTTTGGGCAACATACCGTCCCATCTTCAAATCTGCCTCAGTTTTGGCTTCGCCGTAATCATCGCTGTCTCGGTTAGTGCAGTCTCGAATTTTGATGTTTGCAAGCGCGGACTCGACGCGACTCAATAGTTTGATTAAGTATAATGCGATAATTGTGAATAATGCAGGGTATTTGGAGCAAAAAAAGCGTTCGTAACGTCGCGCCACTTACGCTCAGGTCTCAATTCGTTCTACATCGCGCAATGATTCATACTATTATCTATACGTGTTTGAACTCCTAAACTTCTCAAATGACCAGCATGTCCGTTTTAAATGTTGTGAAAATATTGTGACACTAGACCTATTTTAGTGTCTTTACTATGATATAGATAAGAACACGTTTTTAAAACTACAATATTATTATTTTACTGTATATGTCAATTATTTCGAAATAGCTTAGTGTCGTAATTATTATTCTTGTCGAGAGGCAATCGCACTGAGTGTGCGTGTAAATTCTTTGTTATACAGAGCTTTGTTAATAATGCCATGATTTAATATTTCAGAGCGTAGCTCACATTAGCGGTGCCCATATAAATCCCGCGGTCACAGTGGGAGCAGTCGTTTGTGGACACAAATCCTTGCTATCTGCTCTAGTTTATTTCATCGGCCAGACAGCAGGAGGAATTATAGGATACGGTCTGCTGAAGGTATTATTGTTACTTTTTCTTGTGTTTATATTTAAATAATAAGCTTATTTGCAACTCATATATGTTCTTTATAAATCTTTTTAAAAAAAATTATAATCGAAACTGTTTTTAATTTTTTGTGTAAACCAGGACTATTACATTCCCTACATACTTTTCTAAGAATGCAGTGCACGTAGTGAAGCTATAATGTATTGAAGTAATCAAATTCCCCTTTTTTTAACTATATTTAATACCTAATTATTTGCATTATAGAAATAAAAATAAAAAATTGCTTATAGATTCTTACTACTCTATCAGTATCAACTTTTATTGTAATTCAAGTATAACATTAATTAGTGTCACAATTAAAGGAACAATTCTTTTTCAAATGAAAAGCAATTTATCTCCTTCGCTATGATAAAAAAAAAAAAAAAAAAAAAAAAAAAAAAAAAAAAAACTGTCACCTACGTAGTAGTCACAAGACATTCTCACGATCCCATCGATCCGCTCGGTATCTTTCAGGCCATAACGCCCCAGAACCACCTGCACGGCGGCAACCCGGAAACGGCCGACAGTTTCTGCGTGACACTCCTCCATCCGCAGGTCTCGCCGCTCCAGGGCTTCGTGTGCGAGGTCATCGCCACCGCGGTCCTCGTCTTCATGGCCTGTGCGGTCGGCGATCCGCGCAATGCCCGCAACACCGACTCCACCCCCATCAAGCTCGGCATGGCGGTCGCCGTACTCTGCTTCGGCTTCGTGCCCTACACCGGTTGCAGCTTGAATCCTGCCCGTTCCTTTGGACCTGCACTACTCAACAATCAGTGGTCCCGACATTGGATCTACTGGTTCGCGCCATTCGGCGGTGCACTCGTTGGCTCGCTTCTCTACAAGACCGCCTTCTCGCTCAAGGCCAAGGAGGAGAGGGCCATCTCGCCGGAGAACGGAGTGTAGGCGCCAAGCTGAGTGAAAGGTGGGTTTGCGTATGTATATTGCGATGCAGAAGACTTGCTGCAGTCGAAATGATCAGCGAGATGTTAACAGTTGGTGGGGAGTAATAGACTACTTTTGTATTTTATTAGCTGAAAATGTTCTTATCTTCTATTTTATGTATAGAAACTTTTTATCTCAGTAGTATTGAAGTTTTTTTTTAATTATTTGTATTTACAGTGATATAAGGTTTTATTTGTTTTACGTTGAGGATTAGCTTTCTCTTATATTCATACGTGGAGAAAAAAAATTAGGTGGTAGCTATAGGGTTACTAGCAATTGTTGCTCTAACAACTGTCATTTTCCTCTGCTCCAGATCGTTGCTCGTCTTCCTGAGATTGCTGCTCTTATTGTTAGTTAGCGTTTAGCTACAATTGAAAGTTACCACGCAATGAATAACACATTGTTATGCATTGGATGAAATGGATGAATAATATAAAGAACAAGTTTTTACACATCAATCGAATTTGGTATTCGACATTGTATTTAATGTTAAAATTATTTTGAAAGCTGTTTACCTTCAATTAATACTTCAAGTTTACATTCCGCAAACTTGATTCGAATATTATTTTTTTTTCAAAACTATTTTTACAAAAGAAACGGAAACATATTTTTTGTTAGTTTTTGCACGATAGCTTTCATTTATTTTCTTTTTCCTAAACAAACACATTCCCATTTTTGGGAATCTGCTTCCATTTGAACAATTTTTATCATTCACCCGTTATTTGTTTACAGTAAAACTACACGTCGTAACTTTAGAAACTCCATTGTGTACGATGCTAAATTTCGTTAACTATCAAGTATCTCATAGTTGGAACATCAGCTCCACCATTGTTTCCAAGTTATTCTAAAAAAAAAAGAAAGAAAAAAAAAGAGAGAACACGTCGCAACCAGACGTGCAAGATAAGCGAGCACAACGCGGCACATGCGTTTTCAGCGTGTTATCAAGCTTCACTTCCGGCATTTCGAGGTCCCCTGGGCCTCTCTCTCTCTCTCACTCTCTCCAACTATCCTGATCCTCGGAGAAATCCAGTTTTCCTCTGCTCGGTTTGCCTTCTACTTAGTCAGGCAGGCAGCAGCAGTCACTCGGTCCCGAACTTGTAGTTTCGTCCACTTTCCGCTACGCCCGGGTTGCGGCACCATCGTGTGCGCAATGCTCTAGTTTGCTCATCCACGGAGTTTCGATTAGCCTCAGCTGTCTTTGATGGGCGTTCGAAGCCTGAATTTGCGCGCCTGGCTTATACTTGTACTTTTATCGACTTTCCTTACGCTTTTTTCTTCACACTTTGCGTGATCGTGCTTGATTAATTATAATCTATACAATTGATGTATTAAATGTCAGTCATTTTGTACTTGATTAAGGAGGTTAATCGCTTTAATTTCTCTCGACATTTCATTATGCATGTCAATAAGTTCGTTATAGCAGTGCGTAACAACGAATGGGCTCGTAAAAATAGTATTTACTGATTTATCGTTCTATGATAATGCTTAATGTTGAAATTGTGCAACGATATTTTTATTTGTAAACGATACGAATCTATTCGATGTACATTTTAGTCTGTACACGAAAGATATGGAAACAGCGAGCAATCGGTATAGTTTTATCTACTGTGAACACACTTTTCGATGTGTAATTGGGACACACGCATGCAGTTGCATTTAGAAAGTTCTTCAAAACGCAGTTGTATAATATGATAATCTTGAAATAGCACTAGACACAACATAAATCTACAAAAACAAATTGCATAAGTATAAGAATTGTAATAATTATAAGAGAGTATTTTATAAAATATCGCTTGATTCTAAAGTCATATTTTTAATAGAATAAGTTACGGAATCTTAGGGACGGTACATGAACGGAATACGAGTATAAATTAGAATGCCATAATATACCTGTCTTTCGCAGCAGTAGCTCATACGAACAATCGATTTCCTACGACTCAGACTTGTTTACTTTATATTGCAGATACGAGGGGTCAACGAACTTATCGTCTCCATATGGTTGACAGTCAAAAATAGAAGCATCGATCCCCGCCAAGAAAACGTAAAACGTCGAATTCATTTCGGAGCCAAACTATCTCAATAGGACGAATTCTCAGGAGTCATGGATATATATTCGGCACCGGAAAGAATTGACTATCCTTTCGGACTGTTCTATGCAAGAAATGCACAAGGCGAAAAAAGAGGGGAAAAAAGGCAGCACAAGAAGGAAGGAGGACAGTTCGTGAAGCCGCGCGGCGGAAGTTGAAAAATATTTTCGATCAATGAAATATCTATTTCATACCATCCGCGACGATGTACAGCGATTGCATTCCTTTAATTTTTTTTTTTTAATTCATCGCCAGAGAAAATGAGAATTATTTTATCGGAAAATTTGATTAGCCAATGAAAATTCTTAACGTGTAGAAATACCATAAGTCTGTGATTTACGTACGAAATAGAAGCTAAAAATGATTAGCACGAGTTGGAATTAAGAATGAAAAAAGGAAAGAAAAACATTTTTATGCATGTAATTATCATATAGATACATTATAAGCTACTTTTGCAATCATTTAGTTTGTAAGGTAATAATCCAGAAACTTATTTATTTAATATATCCAAACGTACCTATGCTTTATCGAATCAGAACGTGCAATCAAATCATACTGTTAAAAAACGATAATGTGCAATTTCGAAAACTTGATATTTATTGAAAAATCACTCGAAATGAGTAATAGTACAAAAGTAAAAAAAAATGATTAACTTCAAGAACGATAATTTATCACAATTTGTACTGCATTGTTCGAAACAATGGCAATTATTTCGAATTTTTTTTATTCTGCAATATTAATTATAAAGATTCATAAAAGTTGTTGTAATACCTAATTGGAAGTAATATATCCATTGTTGCATAATCATTATGCAATAAAATTAATGTTGACATGTTGGTGGAAATATAAATTACATAATAACTTAACTTGAGCAAAAAAGAATAATAACCGACGAATAAACAAATTAACTGTTGTATAAAGTTTAAATTGGACTGAAAATTCCTATTAAAAATCTTGTAGCTAACGATGTATAAAGTATTATTGTCTCAAAAATAATTTGTACAAAAATAGTTACAGAAATATATATTTTAGAAATAAGATATACTATATTAAACATTGCCTTAAAAATTGATAGTTATATATTTCATTTTTGTGAACAATACGCATGTCTTTATTTTATTTGGGACTATTAAATGTGGGCAATTTTTAAATAGTTTACGTTAAGAAAGTTGTATTATTATAATATTTTATAATGATTATTATTATTATTAATTTTATTATTAATTTTATTGTTATCATAAGTAAAGATTCTTTTATATAAAAAATAAGCACTGAAAAATTTTATATTAAATCTAAAATATTCAAGAAAATTCTTATACGTATATAAAAATACGAAATATTTCAAATGTACAGTAAAAGGTAAATTATTTTGATAAAAATAAAAACTTAATTGTAAGCAAGCATTATATAAGAATAGTCGTTTATTATAGAAATTGAAACTGAAAATGCTTGAGTCTTAATCAATACATCTCCTTTTCTACAATGTCATATCAAAGCAAGGAGAGCAACACTGTTTATCACCCTCTTGCAACATAAAAAAGACAAACACCTAACAAGATTCTGTTCGCCCGTACACTCGTGGTTATCTTGAGACATAGTCGCGCGCACCCATACACACTAGGCAAGCCACACAAAATCATCACGTTTTTTCCAACTGAATTTTCACCCTCTCGTAGCGCGCCAAAGGCGCGAAGTCGCACGCGATACGCGAAAGTGAAACCATTAACGAGAAATAAAAAAGATTTGTCCAGAGAGAGTGACGGAGAAAAACAAATAATAAAACAATCGAGCACAAAACCGTTCAGTGAACCATGAATTTGAAAAAAAAAAAAAAAAAGAAAATAAAGGAAAGGAATAAAATAACAGAATGGAGTGAATTTCATTCGCGTATACCTTATACTACTACGCGACCGGGGGCAGGAACAAAAAAAAAAGCCGTCCTGGCGAACGAGAACCGAAACGCGACTCTCGTTTGTATCCCCACTCTCTCTCGCTCTACTTTTTTTTCCACCACCCCATACAGCTCCCACATCCTCGCAGCCACCGGCGAGCTTAACGAATTTCGAAATAATGCAATTAGTCCGTTCGTCGCGTTTTCCGGAAATTAGCTCCGTCACGGCGAGCTGCTGCTGCAGCCCGGTATACCCCGAGTCTGCATATACAGCGACGCTCGCCGGCAAAAGTTTTAATTGTGCGCCGGAGCGCCACCACCAACGCCGCCTACGTGTCCATATATAATGGCGTGTATAGCCGCCGTCGCTGCAGCACCGGCTCACACTCTCGCACCCATTTTGCCCATCGTGTAAATACGGCCCGTTTCGCGTCAAAATGTGTCGCTGCAATTTTCCGTAATTTTCGAAATAACCCGGAACCCCGGAGAATGACAAATTCAGTTCGCTCTCACTCTTCTCTCGCGATAACCAAACTTTGTACGATAGCATTCGTCTTTTCAACTATTTTTGTGCGGGTTAAATAAAAAATTCGCTGTTTATTCTTTTATTCTCTAATTGAGAGCGCATATTCGTCGACAAAAAGCTCCGTATGGCAAGACTCGTTACGTCGGTCGTTAATGCGCGCCGGATATATGTGTGATTATTATTTGTATTTCGTTACTCTCTCTCTCTCTCTCTCTCGCGCCTCTCTTCGTCATTTTTTGTAGCCGCGAGGAACGGGTAATGAATCGAAACTGTGCGCCTATCGGCCCGGATACACCCCCGATGGCTACCCCGTCATTATCTCAAGCGTTTCACGCGTACGCGACTCTGCGCGTAATTGAATCAATCATTATACACACCGATAGATATATGCATAGTGTGCGAGAGAGCTATGCTACTGCTGCTGCATACATTTTTTGCGGTTGTGGAAATCTCTTTTCTTCTTCTTTTTCATGCGATTGTACGATTTTGTTCCATTTGCGTTTTCCACGCAACGACGCGCGCAACTCGCGAGCGTATCTTCCCAGTATTTTGTACACTATTACGTTTCCTTCGATGTAGGTATGTAATACATGTATTCGTGTAAGTATTGGATATTAAGCTTTGTCTGTATGTAATACGACAAGAATATATACCAATGTTTTATGACTTATTATGAGGTTTTATTTCCTTCCTTTTCCTGGCTTGTTTTTTTTTATTTTAAACCTCATCTGTGTCTGTATGTCACATTTGCTTTATTTTAGTATTGTTGTTGCGTCTGGTAAAGGTAAGGTTTTATTTTGTTGATATATTGACACTTATTATTATGTTTACACTTAAATACGTAGTATACTTCTTTATCTGAAATCAACTAATTTCAACAAGATATAAATACAAAAAATGAATGATTAATTTAAATAGGACAATAATATTCAAACAACAAATAGCATTCCTTACTTCTTTCAATGAAACTACGTACTATAATACTACTTTACACATATAATCAACTAATTTCAACACGATATAAATACAAAGAATTAATGATTAATTTAAAAAGAATAATAAATTATCAAATAACAAAAAGAATTCTCTACTTCATTCAATGAAATTCTTTTTCTTTATAACATTGATAGCAAGGCACGTAAATTAATGTGAAAAAAGAATCGTAAATTATAAAAATGAAGCTGCTATCAGTACTACTTCTTCCCGCGTCTTTTGATTACCTTCTGAAAATTTAAGCTTTTTCAAAACTACTTACTGGTATATTTATCAAATTTACTTAAGAAATGAATGTTGCCTCTGTATTTTACAAAGCTCCGAAGTATCGGAAAACTGTTCTTTGTTATTGATTCATTAACGATGTGCTAATATTTAATAATTAGTAATAAAAGTTTACAGCCTTATTAACAATTTCTGACATATTTAAGGCTACTAAACATCTCTTTGTTTATTTTCTTCATGAACATGACTGAACAATTATTTCACAGACAGAAAATTATAAACTTGACTCTAAAATTATTAGTTTTATTTATTCTTAGATTTTCTATTGATTTTCTATATATTAATTATTTCACTATATTTCGGATATAGGTAAATCTATAATTGCTGTTTCTTATGGAAAAATATTTGATTCAACATATTTTCGCTTCATTAGAAATTTCCATTTGAAATAGTATAGAAGAATATTAATGACTTCCTTTAAATTTTCACTTTATATCAATTATCGTAAAAAAAATAAGTAAGTAAAAAAACTTGTTATACGAATTCTATTAAGCGAACGTTAACTTATTTACGTACGACTAGGATAGTGCAGCGTAATAGTGAACTAATCTTTTCTTTCATCTTCAAAGCTAGAATAAATCTGCTCTAACAATGGCTATCGAGAACAGGCAAAAAATATCGATTGCTACTGGGAGTCGAAGGGGGAAACTAAATTTTTCAATTGCTGCTCTTCTTTCCGACTCTCACACAGTGGCTTTATAGCTATCTACATCTAGCGCGTCTATCCATATATATATCCCTCTTGTACTGTATCACAATTTATAAAAAATTATTTATTTCTCTTTTCTATTATCACTTTTTTCGCCAAAGATTTATTCCTTTCATTTCTATTTTTATGAACTATGACTTTCTTTTGCATAACAATACCATTTGCGTAATTTGATATACATTTGAACCATACAGCGTTTTCGTAATAAGGAAGCACAATAATAATGAAGTTTTGTACGGCAAAGAGAGAAATGTTGTTAGTGATGTTCGGAAAAGATTCATTTTGAAGATCGTTAAATACTGAATAGACAAATAGCACAAGCCAAATAAGTCGCTAGTGTAATGAAATCATTGATTATGGCACGGTATATTTAATCAACCGATATATAACCGAAAAATAGGCAAAGACAGATAATATGTTATAAATTAGACTGACGATTGTACGAAGCATTTGCGGAAAATTAAATTTTCCATGATATATATATATAATCATCTAATCATTACCTGACAGCCATTAGGCACATGCGTGTGTATACAGTGCTAACGACGTGACCCTATAGCGCACTGAATTCAGTATATATATATATATATATACTGAAATATACTGAATATATATATATATAGTGAAAATCTGGATTGCTGATGCGCGGGCATGCGGTGCACTGTGTGCAACTAATAAATGCGGGCGCGCGAGCGAAATACGGGACGTTTGTGCCGTACGTTGCAAAATGAACCTAAAACATTAATGAATGCGTGAAAGAATGGCGGTCTTCGTACCCTTCAATTTTCCGTATAACTTTATTATTGGCTCATTAAAAGCATAAAATGCAAATCATGCCTGCACATTTAAATTCATATGCGCGTATATCGATTTTAATGGCAACATTAAATTTTACGTCTGGTTATTTACACAATATCCGATAATGGTAATGCAATTTTTGCTTCGACAATTCGCAGGATGAGTCCTGCGAAAAGATTCTTTTTTTTTATTTTGTTGATAAAATATACATGTGTGTATTAGGTACCTGAAATTCTTGTTAATCAAAATATTTTTACTAATTTGGTTTTAATATGATTTTATTATAAATCACATTGAAAAAATACTTTGATCGTGAGATCCAAAGTTTTGGTCACCACAACCAAAGTGTATGGACAAATGTCAGCCTTCCAAAGCTTTGGTTGTCTCCACATCTTTATGGAGAAGTTTTAAAATTTTTAAATTTATAAAGAGTAACAAAATGACATATGTTACATATAATTTCTCATCCTGATTGAAAATAGTTGGGAAAATGTATGCTACTCATTTAGTTAGACCGCTAGCTCTTTAACCGCCTTTTCACCGGGCAAAATATATTCGTGAATTCCCCGCGACGAATGCCACGGGGGAAAGCCGAATCCACTGACAAAGCCCACCCACAGTCCATTCCATAAAGCCGTTTTCCTTCATTTGGAAAATTCGATTTCCCGAAAGGCCCGCAAGGTAAACCTATATATATCCGAAAATCTTCGCGGTCACAATCTCTCTCTCTCTCTCCTTTCCCTCCAACGTTCGCTCTCCCACCTCATTCCTCAAACTCTCGACCCACTCCACACACACACACACACACACATATATATATATATATACACACTTCTATTTATCCCCATCCCTCCCACCTCAGAGTTCGTCGGGTCTCGCGCCACGTGCAGGTCTCCCGCTCTCTCTCTCTCTCTCTCTCTCTCTCTCTCTTTCTCTATCAGCGTGATACCATCTACGAGACGACGGTGGACACACACACACACAC
>UELU01143218.1:0-26667 GCA_900490025.1 Megastigmus dorsalis
TAAATGTCATCGGCGTGGACACTGGATGAAAGATTGCCCCCTTGCCGATAAACTCAAAGTTCATCAACGTAAAACAAGCAGCGGCATTCCGAAAAGCTTCCCGGTAACCGTAGATGATTCTACACCAGGAATGGTAACACCAGAAGGGAATTATGCAATGCCTGTCCTAAATTATAAAATGTACAAAGAAAGTGCAAAAAGGAAGAGCCCAACCTATTCGAGCATACCTACTCAGTCAGATTCCGCCAAGCGACCGAGGTTATCTTGAGGAAAATTCCTTCAACCGCCATGCCCCTCAAATTCCATTCAAAATTTTTTAATGCTGTTTAATGAATAATGTTCATCTTTTGGTTACTAAATCATAAGGAGAGGTAATCTTGAACTTCTCACACTTGACAATATCTATAAGAGAGAGAAATTCCAGATGTAGTGTCTAAAGGTAGTACCTCACTGAAGGGGGCGTAGGAGGGGCCCCCTTCATGGTTTATCCATTTGACTTTCTCAAAAAGAAAGCTTTATAAGGATAACCATTTTGGAGTTCCATTTTTTGATCAATTTCAGCATGATTTTAGCCCTAGATTTCGAAAATACGTGTCATTCAAAAATGTATTGTGCTTAATTAATATTTTTTATGAAATTTTATGTACATTTCGAGCCCAACTAGTTTAGAGCTTATTATATTTTGGAGTCAAGGCTTTTGCAACTTATTAATTTACATTTACAGCATTTCAAAGAGTTAACAGATTAAAATTTTGTTATTTTTTTGCAAAAAATATAATATTAGAGAAAATATTTGTGTTATTAAAATACTTAACTCATCGGAGCGTCGGATTATTGGGTTATTGGGTTAATGTTCAGTATAAAAATATACTGAAGCTACATTAATTGAAACGGATAGTACCTTTATTCTATAGATTATAGTCTATTTTAGAACTGATTAAATTTTGGTAATAAGCGTCCTGCATAAAGGTTTAGTGTGATGGAGCTAGCCATGATAAAGCTAATCCGGTTACGCATACTGCTGTATGTATAAAGAAAAGATTCAGATTTTTAAATCAGGTTTAACCTTCAAAAATAGATATTAAGATACTTCTGGACTTTGGCATCAATGCGTGTAATAAATTGGCTCTTTAGTTTAAACGAGCGACGGATTCGCCTCCATGTACGCCATGTGATTTTTGACAAAATGTTTTTATAATATATTGATTTTAAGAAACTTGGATATGTTTATACAGATTCTGTGATATTCTATTTAATAAAACCCTGGCAGAAATATGATGATTCTATTGTTATGCTAATCTATATATATATTGGTGTAACCAGGCTGAAGACACTATCCCTACTCCGCAGCCCTTAGCTTGTAAAGGGGAGCCACGACTCCAGAGTATAAGTGGGGCAGAAAAAAATGCAAAAAGCTCGATTGCATCGCTCACTCACCTGCACTGTCACGCATGTATATATATTAAGTTTTATTAATTGTTACGATTTATACGAAAAGTTGTTCCTCGGTTTATTCAGTTGAATAAATACAAAAGTAAGTTTTTAAATGTTTATTATTTCTTTCTTTCTGATCTTTCAAATACGCGCTAATTCTCACACATCATGACACATATTGATGTTATCCAGGATTTAACCAAACATTAAATACGCTGGCTAATTCAAGCATATTGATCTTATCCCGTAGTTATAGTACGCTGCATAAGTCAGAATTCATGTTCACGATCTCGTCTAGGATTTAATAAATTAAATACGCTGGATGTGTTGGGATACACATCCACACTCACACGCGCGTGTGGATGCGTATCTATTTAAAAACGCTTAAGAGAATCCTGAGCTACTGGGCGAAAGCCTAGGCTCAAAAAAATCTATCAAGGTTGTGCGTCACCTATAACCGACGTCACGTGAAAAATTTTTTTTCCATGTGTGTATATATATATATATAGATCTGTATCTTGAGAACGGATAAACCAATTTCCAAATTTCATTGATTTTTTTTTGTTTTATTTCAGAAAATAGATTATAATAGAATACAATTATAAATGAGATGTTAAAAATATATCAGACTTTAAAGACGTATCAGATAAAGTAAACCTTAACAAACGTATAGTAGATAATATGTACCTTGTATAACTGTTGGAAATATATTCGGCATTGCAAATAAATTTTGAAGTGATTGAAATATACGTTCGGGGATGTAATTTATTAACAGGATTGAAGCGATTCTTGCGAACCAATTTAGGCCCTGATGAGGGCCCTGATGAGGGGCGTTCAATAAATATGTCCGAAACGTTGGCTAACTAATAAAAAATCGTTAAATTGGTTTACAAGGATCGCTTCACACCTGTTAATTAATTTTGAAGTGACCCCACTAATAAATTATCAGTGATAGAAAACTTCTTCTTTGTGGAAGCGAAATAATTAAAAGAAATAAATATATGTTTATAATTTCAGCATGTTAATAATAACAAATACTTTATTTTAAAATCATTCGAGATATAATTTCATAAACTATTTGATACATAAATCTAAATGACAATATCTACATTGATATCAATATATCGGTATGATTAATATTTTGGTAAACAGATTTTAGGTACATGAATTTCAAAATAAAATATCTTTATCACTTGATATTATGAAATCTTCGCTAGTTAAGAACAAAAACGGACAATTAATAATATTGAATGTCTCGACGTGATAATTGTTTTAACCTGAAACTTACTTACAAGTATCTGCATTCTTCATAACAACTTTAAAGTTAACAATAGACTTTTATTCTATCTAATTTCTTAGTTTTTAATTAACTAAATAAAGTACTGTACCAAAAGATATAGAAAGGTTAGTGGATGGAATGCAACAAGCTAGAAGAGTTCTCGATACTGAAACATTTAAGAAGTACAATCTTATAGAAATTTATAGAATATAAGGAACCAGTAAAGAACTGCGATAAGTTCAGTCATAATAGCAGGGAATATTTTAGATATTTAGTCGAAAACACCAGTATCTCAAATGATCATCCTATGTAGGAACCTTTAAAATGGGACCTCGCACTGCTGTAGTTGATTCTCGATTACGAGTACGTGGTATTAAATGTCTAAGAGTTATCGATGCATCGATTATGCCGGTGATAACAAGAGGAGCTACTTATGGTCATGTAATGGTGATTGCAGAAAAAGGAAGCGATATGATTAAAGAAGACTGGTGAAAGCTATAAAATTGTTCAAATGATGTATAAAATAAGTACTGCTTACAAATTTTTTACATATATTATGTCATTGGTACTTAGCGTCTTGCATCATCCCTCTAGTAGTACAGCATATGTTACTATAGTAATACTCTTTTCTTGACTATAATTTGAATACAATATGTCGAAAACTTTTACATTTCATTCTTTACCAATTAATATAAGTATAATATACAATTAAGAGTTCAATTTACTAACTAAAAGTATTTCAGTTATAGCGCAAGTTTATAAGTAAGACCCCCTTCTCACAGACAATGGCTTCTTTGCACTTTTGGGGTTCTCATGCTAAGGACCGTGTTTGTGTTTATCTTTCCCCTACGTACGAGTACGTTCATTCTTCTTTTTTGCTCCCTCTTTTGCTCGTTATTTGAACAAAAATGACTTTTCAGACAGACATCCGTACCAACTATCTCGTTTTTAAATTTCCCCGTTTTCTGCTCCCTATGTTAATTTTTGTCTATACCAATGTACAATTTCTTGCTTTGTAAATCCCTTAATGTTTTAATAAAATAATGAGGTTTCCAAAATTTTATTTCTGAAAAGTCGTTATCAAAAATTATCAACTTGATAGTGTAAGTATTCTAAGACCTAGTGGTACTTGGCAACTAAAATTTATATCACCGGTGGCAAAGATCAACTGTTTTTCACTGCAGAATATGCTTATTAGGTAAAAATCGACATATTCTTGGTATCCGTTAACGCCAGAATAACCATCTACTACATAAAAATAGTCAATTTCTAATTAGAATTTGATCCAAAACAAAACTGAAACTTTAACGTGCGATACCTAACTTGCGATTTAATAATAGTTATGAAAATGTACTTAAAGGATCTAAGTATTGAAATGCTGTACAAAGTTTTTGAATTGTTCAAGCTATTGAAATTCGTATAGTAGAGTAGTTCAGAAGTTAAACATAAGTAATTAATATATTATATTTCTTGGAATAATATTATACATCTTTATAACAACAAAAATCATACAAAAGTAGCTCATTTACCTAAAATGGCGTTGGTATCATGTCAGACTCTCTCGCAAAAGAAAGAAAGCTATGCGTTTACAGATATTCATAAAGAATATAAATGCTAATTCGGTAAAGATAAGTGAAATGTAACGGGTTGCGCAAATTAATCCGTTTTCAGAAGAATTCATTACTTCGGAATGACGCGCGTTGAGCGGGCAAAGTCACGGCGACAAACGCGACGGCAGAAATACTGCGGGCGTTCCTGTTTTTTCCCCTCCAAATTAATGGCTATTTCGAGGAATTAATATCTGTACTACAGACCGAATTTCAGGCGAAATACGAGAAATACACATAATCGCCTTAATATCCGCTAATGGCCGTATAGGCTGTGCGAACGGCAGAGAGAGAGAGAGAGAGAGAGAGAGAGGGAGAAAGCTGTATAGGACGGCTTAATACCGTGTGCATTTTCATTTTCGCGCTAATATAATGCGGAAGTGCATCAGAGCAGCCGCGCGACTGGAGTTTCATGGAAGCGCAGCAAGAGAGAGAGGCTTTGCCGTATAAATTCGGCGAAACGGGGCTTGGGATAATACAGGCTAAATACGCCGTCATACTCGGCTCGAGCGCTGCAAGTCGCTCGATGCCCGAAATCGAGTCGCGCCGAGGCTGTTTTGAGTGTATCTCGAAGTTAATGAAAAAGAGAAATTCGGAGTTTCGAAATAAAAAATTGCATAACCTGTATTATTGTTTAGAGGTAGAAAAGCATTAAATTTAAAGAAAAATTAAGAGTAGAGGAAACAATCACGAACAATTTTATATTATAAAAAGTATTTTTACTTTTATGAAGCAAATGTCACTGGGCCTTTTGCTTTTTATATTCAGCTCAAATAAGTATTAGGACAGTCATTTGTAGAGTTAGTCGCAGTATCAGCATGAATAGTTGCTTTGTTAACTCTGCCCTAGAGTCTTCGAAGAGAGAACACTACCATACAATGTGATCTATGACCCAGGCGCATTTAACAATATGTCACACTTCCTTTTTGTCGTTGAAATCTAAAAACTTTTCTATTTGTTTCGAACGTGTAAAAATTATTATCTATCGTATTTATGTTATAAAGTAAAATAAGGGGCATTCACCATATAATGAGTGTATTATACAGTATAAACGTTCAAAGCTGGTTCAGTTAATTTAAAAGGCTATAAACATGTATCGATAAGTGAATTAAACAAAAATTTAATTTTTTTTATATTTCAATCTCATAATAGTTATTATGATACAGGAAGTTACCAGCTAATACTACGCAAATAATTAAGTTTTACACAAGTGCCTCTATTGTAACTACCGATGTACTTGGAATTAGCTTGAGTTCTCTGGAACTTTGCAACACTCGACTCCCGTCTTTGCACATTTCTCTTTTGAATAGAAAAGAAAATCAAGTAATTCGCAAGTTTAACTTCTTCATAAACGTACTTGACTGTAATATTTACATTTTTAATAATCTATTATATAATTATACTAAATAAATATTATTTTCCCCACGATCGCAGTGAATTCCTTCAAAAAGATGTATCACACGCGAAAAGTATCAATACCCCATCGGTTGTAACGTTCGACTGTACAACAATTCGCGCACTTTTGCGCAAGATTGTATACCAAATGCGTTCGCGCCTTTTATTTCGCGCAAGTTCACGCCGTAAATCTACAAACATCGGGACTTAGGATCGCAAGTTCCAAGCGTATAACTTTAGCCAAACTCCATACGGCGCGCATTTGTCTTGCGCGCAAGTATCACCAAGGGAAATGCGCTGAATCACAATACACGGTGAACCCGTTGTAGTGGAATTCGCACTCGTGTATTACTGCGCTATAAACAAGCTTTTTTTAATTGTTTTCCTGGTGATATCATCGTTCAATTGATTCGAAATTGCTCATTCAACTTACGAGCGACTTTTTCCATTTATCAAAACAAAGGTTGATCGCGTACCCGTTATTCTGCAATCTTTTACCGATATCCCGACAGTTTATTCATCCCAACGTTTGACCCGATAAGCGATGCTCGATCGCGAAAGCATTTCTCTCTGGCAGCCTCTCGCAACATTCCTCCGCTAATCCAATTCCCTCCACCAAAAGCTCCGCCTTCCCGTACACATAGACTCTCTCGCACAGCAGCAGCAGCAGCGTCAAAGGCAACAATAAATTTCCCCGTCGCAGGAGAGATGATGCAAAAGAGAAACACGAGGCTGAACTAGAAAAAGCGCCGTATATATAGATATATTTATATAGTCGCGTAAAAGAAAAGGAGGGTTCGGAAGGAGGATATAGGATACACTTAGCCTCAGCTGTGCAGTGCGCAGTGCCGAGAGTCGCGCGTGGAAAAGCCGAAGCCGGTGTGTGTGTATGTATAAGGACGTGTAGCGGTGCATCGCACAAGCGGTGCGGAGAGGCGCAAACAATTCGAGCGCCGCGACTCGGCAACAATGGACTTTTGTGCGCAAAAAGAGAGAGAGAGAGAGAGAGAGTGAACTGCGCCGCCGCGCTTTATCCCCCCTCAATTATTAACTCGGCATATCGGTAGAGGCTCGCGTGCTTTCTCTATATACTTTCTCGCGTCTCTTTCTCTCGCTTTGGCTCTATAAAGCACCTCCCGCCCGCGTTCGACTCCCGCACAGACTGCGCGCTTCCTTCTCTCTCCCTCTCCCTCCCTCTCTCTCTACCAAGTTTGTTCTAAGAACGGAGATTTCTAAAGGAATACATTAAGGATAGTAACCTGCACTCGTAATAACGTTATATATATACTCGCATCGTGCAATTTCTCTGCCGCGCTCCCTCTCTCTCTTTTGCTTGTGATGTTGCTCTCTTTCGTTCTCTCTCTCTCTCTCTCTCTCTGGCTGAGCGATTGGCTTATAAGCTCTTGCCGGCTGCTGCTGCTTATAGTCTTCGAGATGTCTATATGCGCACACGCAATGTGTATTATATAAAGTCGTTTGCTAGACCGAGCGACGGATTTTAACGGCGCGATTACCCGAAATATTCGTCGAGATTATCGTGTGAACGCTGAGATTTCGAGATGACGTACTTTGACGAATTGTACATATCCCTCGATAATAAACAATATCAAATGAATTCCATTTATAACAATAATGGAAAAACAGACATCAGGCTGTATTTATCAAGTGAATTACATAAGCTTTTAAATTGTGCAGCTAGGCGCCAAAGTGGATTTCAATGAACACGATATCATAAAGATATAACAACGATGTATAGGAGATAAAACGATAAAACTGTTATATCAATTAAATGAATTGTGGTCTAAAAAGCTGATACACGGACAGAGGCTACAATTTTTATAAAAGGTATCAAATATTAATCGCAGTGCGACTGCAGATGTATAGTTCGCGATCCTCGAATTTTTTTACAGAAATATGATAGACGGTGTATTAATATGCGAGCAAAATGAATGATGCATTGGCGATTTATCTAGAACATCATTTGTTTTCCACTTTACTGACATTGGACTCTAACTCTATTAAAATCAACATAAAATAATTGTTCATTAATATGTAGACAAATGTCCTGGGAATGGATTAACGAAACGTATTATATAATAGGAATATTTTTAATGACAAAGCGTTGTATATTTCTTTCATATTTGTGGTATTTAATCCGATTAACATTATACTTTTATTTTTTAAATCTGATCAATGATGAAGTCGCACTCCTAAATAATTTCTGAATTAACAATTAGCTGCAGTTTTCCACTTTATCTGTTTAAGTGTATTTTATTCCGTAGAGATTAAAATTGCCGTGTTTTGCGATCAATTTGATAATTCAGCCAATCAATCGTGCGAAATAATTGCAATTAGAATCGAATGAATGATAATTCTTATAACGGGAATAGTTTAATAAAAGAGTTAGTAAAAGATAAGAAACTTCTATCTACCTATAGATTATTAACTTAACTTGAAAATTCGTGAATTTATTGAAGTATTGAAAAATATCTTATAATACGTCTAGGAAAAGCTGATTAGCCAACGAAAACTTAACTTTTACATAGAATATTATTACAGCGATCGGAATCCCCTTTTTGTTCACCTGTACTTTTGAAGAAGCAAAGCTTTTAAGAATGTATTTTTAATGCTAATCTTTCATAGCTATTCAAATGCATCTTAACTTCGCGTTCCTTACACAATGCCAGGATTGGAGGGTTAAAAGCGATGCACTCAAACCTTTATTACCCATAATCGCATGAGACCCTTCAGCCGTTTTTAAAACAGCCGGAGTCGTCTCACACTAAAACCTACACGTATAGTATCGTATACGAGAAGTCTCGTTCGTCGAAAAAAGTGTGTGTGTGTGTGTGTGCGAGAGAGGATTGCGTTGATACATACAGGCAGGCCGAAGGACAAGGCAAAGCGAGCGAGCTGCGGGGGTGGAATGGCGGCTTCTATCTCTGGCGGACCGAGAGGGAGCGAACGAGAGAGAGAGAGAGAGAGAGAGAAGCAGCTAGAGCGGCACAAAGCCCGCTAATGGATGTCCACTCCCCCGCCAAAGATACCTCCACCTATTTTCCATGCCGCGCGCTCGAACTCCCCTGTCCCCTCCCCCGGTCTTCGTCGTCGTCGTCGCGTCCCGGCGTAATCCAACCGGAGAGCGAAAGAAAGAGAGAGAGCTGATGACGAAAATGCACCAGAGAGCTCCAAAGCTCGTTCATGACATGCGTGTGTATATGTATCGCTGAGACCCGAGAGAGTATATAGCGCGACAACGTCCAGTTCTTAAGCGCGTGGCACGGGTATATGTATATATACGTTTGCCGGGGCTGCAGGACGCGGCTGTTCCGCACCGCGCAGAGATTCAAATGCGAACGGGGATTGGTGCGAATCTCCATAGCTGATGAGGCTGAAATTCCGGTGCGCGAGAATTTTGCGCGGACGCTGGCCCTTTATGCCATTAAGAATTCATCCCCTGATCTACATGATATCATGGCTGATCAATTCAGTAGCTATATGCATATATATAGCTGTCAAAGCTGTAGCGTTAATTTGGTGATAAATCGACAGATTCGCGCTCGTCTGCATCTTATTGACATTTGCATAAGATTAGAGAATCTATTGTACCCGCATTATTTTGTAGTATTACTTTTTTTTAGAGGAGAAGTTGATATAGAGGTTGAATTATTGCTAACGGGAAACATTGTTTACAAGCGTAAAATTACATTATACGCGTAAGTATATTGTAACGTGCAGAGTATTTATAATGTAATTTTGCTCACAGTCTGATAAAGCAAGAGCTATAATTAAAATGTTCATTGAATTTTAATTTCTCATTGATATATATATAAGTCTTGGCAAAAATCTATCCGATACATGTATTTAATTATACGAAACAGATGGAAATAATTAGAGCCAATTACACGAATGTGCATCGACAAAAAGCATACATCGTCATCGTGAACATTTAAATATCTTTATGTTGCATTATTACACAGCCTGCGACTGCATACTGTAATATTTATAAAATAACTTACGTCACACGCGCGCGCGCTCGAAAAACCTGGTATGTATACATATATAAGGAAAAGGTATTTTACATCCCCAGAAGTGCTAAATTCAAAGTACCTTATAACATACGCAGTCAAAATTTCCCATCTCCAAGCACCGCACGTATGAAACATAAACTCGCAACCGGCCGTTTCCTTTTCTTTTGCGCCCGCGCCAGCCGAATTGAAAAAGCTCTCTCGCAATAATCGCTTCCCGCTGCGCAGGCTCTTATACATTAACTCGACGTTATCCGATTGCCGGTCGTGACGAGCGCGACGCGCGGACAAAATCTCAGAAGGTCTCGCGAGCTGGTCTTTTTGTTTCCGCTCCTCTTGCAAAAACCCACTGATGCTCCGGAGCAAGAGAGAGAGAGAGAGAGAGAGAGAGATTCAAGCCGATCATCTCAAATTACAAAGGGTATCGGAAACGGATTTGTTTCGGCCGGCGAAACAGCGCACTTCCCCCCGTCGACCGGCTGCTTTCCCGCGCTAATGCCTCGGGAAATCGCCCTTTTATATCATCCCGGCTGCTGATGCTGCTTCTCTCGGTCCGCGTAAAAGCGCCCGTAACGTAAGCCCAGAGCTGAAATTCCCTGTGGTGTTCCAGTCTCGAGCGTGTATACGATACTGCGCACGTATTGTAAGGCATGTGAGCGTGTGTGTGTGGGGCGATGAGACGCGGCTGGCCTATGGCCGTTATGCAAACTTTCTTCGGGGGGAGGGGAGCTGTAATAAGTTGACGGAAGAGTTTCGAGTGAATGCCTGCGCGGGATTGAATGCGAAAGTTGTTAAAAGATATAATTATTGTATTTTGGCTCCGAGTGGTTGTAAAGTTTGATGGTAATTTGACGGGCAGTTCTATCGTATACTTGATTAATTTATTAAAACTATATCCCATTAAACTTGGAAAAAGTAAATTAACTTTTGTATACTCTTGATATGTAATGTTTGTTTTATAGCTGCTCATAAGTTAAGTGTAGAAGTTCCTGCGCCTGTATCAGTTACTGGATATGAGTTGGGCTCAGTAACCAAGACACGGATAAGCGAATGTGCAGATTCTTATATTGTAAGCAGATAACAATCGTGTAGTTAACGCTTTTATTTTTAATTCTTCGTGCACTTAAATATCAAAATGTGTTCCGTAACTTGAAAACAAAATTTTACGTTTTATTAGTAGAAAATTGGCGTACTTCAACAAATTTGATAAATCGTCTGCTCGATGGTCACCTACCCTACAGCTACCTAATCACTCTTATTGTATAAATACAGAAAATCGTTTTAATCTCTGCATCGGCGGTGGTAATATAAAATGAACAGCCATTCCGCCACCGGTCCAAAGACGCCTATCATCGTCATTATAAGCATTATAATAGTAATACTACTATCAAACATGATCCGGTAATTAGGCAAAGAGCATCTAGTCGCAAAGCCGCTTTAAGCATTATTATCGTCGAATAACCGATCGTAATGAAGTGGTTGCACAGTCTCGATCATAAATAAAAAACTATATACAGTCGGTTAGCTACGATTTCAATGAATTGTTTAGCATTACGAACATTGTATCAAGTCTTGGAATAACTTATTAACAAAGGCGAATTATCATTTGGCATTATGACTATTGTCACTATTGCGTCTCGAGACTGGGATGCTTTGAAATCGTTAATCAACTAGCTAGTAACATTGACGAAGTCACACATCTAAAATCAAGTTGTTCTCGACGCTATTTCGCCTATTCCTATTTTTCTTCATCTTGAGAAAAAGTCACCGCGTGCAAAAACCCTAAATCATTTAAAAGCAAAACTTTTCTCGGGTATCCGCGAGATATAGGGGCAAATCGTGCGTATATATACGGTAACACTCGGCTTAAATTCCATCTAGTCTAGAAGAAACAAGAGGAAGAAGACCGCGGGAGGGGGGCCGAAATTAGCAAGTCCGCGCATTCCACTTTCCCTCTTAGCGGCAGTGGCGGCGACAGTCCCTTCTTAGGTCTCTCGCCCGGCGCACCCATAAGAAAAGGGACACTAACGGCGGCGCTGCCACACTGCGCACAGCGTTCCGGATTCGACGGCTCCAATTAAGCTCGACGCGGATATACACAAGGACACTTGTGTATACTTGGCACCGGATCTCTCACCCTCTGGGCCAACTTCTTGATGCGGGAACATCTCGTCCCGCGTCCTCTTCTTTTCCCGAGCGCGAGAGCAAGAGCAAGAGAGAGAGGCCAAAAAGTCGGTGTGATTCGCGATCGGCTGCATTAATCAGCAGATATGTATACGCCTCGCGCGCGAGAGAGAGAGAGAGAAAGAAGGAGAGCGCGCGAAAGTGAGAAGAAGCTCGTATAGAGGAGGGACGAGAGAGAGAGAGAGAGAGGAAGATGAGCGGTAACGATATTGCGTGACAGTGCCCCTTCTAAATATTCAGCGCGCGAGAGCTGCTGCCGGTGGAGCTGGTGCTGCAGGCCCGCGCTCTCGCTCTCGAAAACTTGGCAGCTTTATCTCGGCATTGCTCGAAAATTTATTCATATATAATGAAGCGCTGAATAATGAACGAGTTTAACCCCTTGTTCCGAGCGAGCCTACTCCCTCTCCCTCTCTCTCTCACTCTGCAGGGTAGTACAGTGTATATAGCCTGTGCAGCCGCGCGTCGACGTGACTGCTATATATATATATACGTGTATAAGCGGGCGCGTGGCGGAAGAGCGAGAGAGCCGGAGATTTTCCAGTGTCGATGAGAGAGAGAGAGAGAGAGAGAGGAAACGAGGGTAAAGAGAGAACGAGACGGAAAGGAGCGCGAGAGTGGATGGAGAGAGGCTCAAAGTTTTTTGGGAAAGAGAGATAGAGAGCGCAAAACAGTCTCGGGATTTTACGCGCGACCGCTCAACTTCGCAGCTCATTTGCGCACACGGTTTTAAGCTATACAGTGTATTGATTTGAACAAAAAATAGGGAGGATTCAGTGAAACGCACAACTTTCAGCCGTAGAAACTTCTTCGTCTTTTGCTATAACGCTTTTGATATTAGTTCGCAAGGACTCTGTGTGGTAATATATATATAGCGTTTATCGTTCGAAAACTTTTTTTTTTTTTCGATGTCTAGAATTCGCGTATACATAATGCATGAGAAATTAAATTGCTTTCCTTATAAAATACATATCATGAAAAAATAAATGATCTTCTCGGTATAGTGGCGAGCAAAAAGTAGTGTACCGTAATGTATATACCAGCGTTGTAAGAAAGCCATTAGAAAAGTCAACCTTTCAACTATAGTACAGACTTAATATTGCATGATATACGTATGGGTATCAAAAGATTCCATTTGACTCGCGCACCTCACGGATCTGTGTATTTGTATTTGAAAGATTTTCGCAAAACTTGAATGTTCATGTGGTATGTCATTCTTAATTATTATTGCTATAATAAAATACAGGGTTGAAGAGCCGCAGTAAGTATAGTTAACGATGAAGTGCTAGCAAACAATTTTTCAACCTTGCGATGCATTGTTATTTTTGATATTTATAATCTGACGTTTATGTTGATTAGCCGATACATGGTTGGAAATTAAATTAACATTCGGTTAGAAATGATGAGTAAATAAAAGAGACGATAACGGTATACTATATTATACTCTCGCATTCCGCGTCCGAACACGCTCGGCTCCTACTACTTATTTTCAGAAAGTCTAACTGAATTCCTCGAACGGAAAGTCGGAACAGAAAAGTTACGGATGAACCAGTAAACGCTCTACGTTTAGCACCAATTCCGCAGCTCAGCAAATACATATGTACAAGATATAAAGAATTACGCTGTCGGATTAACGGTGAACAGTGCGGCGCAGCGACCTCAAGCCGTATAAACAACAGACGCCTCGGTACACGTAGAAATCGCTCGGCTCGCGGCTGAGCGAAACGTATAGCATTTTCCTTGGAATTACAAGGGGGGGAGTGCAGGAGACGGGTGTAGAGGTTGGCAGAAGCAGCAGCAGCGGAGCGGAGGGAGCGAAGCCGCTTGGCTGGCCCAACCCAGGCGAATTAATGCGGAGAGAGAGAGAGAGAGCCGTATTTGATTATTACCCTTTTAATCTGAAGCTACTACCACTGGCTCGCGCTGCTGCGTTATACATACAGCGGCTGCGCAATGGATGGGCGTGGTTCGTTCGGCCACTTTTGCGCCGTTCTCTCTTTCTCTCTCTGCGTGTAGTTCTCTAGAGCTGCCAGCGGAAGGGCCACAATAGGGAGTGAGGGTCGGGCGAAAAAGCTCTCTCTCTCTCTCTCTCTCTCTGTCTACATATCTCGATGTCTCACTCTCTCTTGGGTTAGCGAATTCAGCGAGGAGAGGCTATATGGAGCGAGAGAGGGCTGGCTTTCTCCCTATATACACGCGACCACGTGACGACTCTTTTATTGCGCGACGCTCGCGCTCGTGTCGTGCGCCGTAATGTGATTGTTCGCTCATGATTTTCTCGGGGACTTTTCGTCTTGGATCTTCTGTTGTTGGATCGGGCCGATGGATATATAGGAATTTGGACTAACTGCCATAGCTGTTAAGATATGGTCTATCGATCGTTAATAACGGTTCTCGAACGGGACCCTATTTTTCGATCACTTTTTTAATGATTCGATTATTTTTACTCGCTCACGGGAACCAAGATTTACTTTTAAAATTAAGAATATGTAACTGAAAATAGGGGTGCACACTATATGAAAAGCGTAAATAAAAGATTTTTTTTGACAGAATAAAGGGTTCATAACTGGTGTTATCACCGTATCTTTCAGATATCATTGGGTTAAACTGTCGCATGTATAGATTATAACTTTTGTGGCATGTAACAAAGAAGTACCAACAAAATGCATAATTATAAGATGAGACTTTGTTCGTACAAACTTGTGAACTCAAAAGTTCACATTTGCTATCTTTTAGCCATCTTATTTTAATAATTTTTATAAAAATTTATAAATAAATTGTATATTAGACATCCAATTGTTAAATAAACCTTTATTGGTGCACGTTCTTAATATTCTTTTGACCTACCCCACTAATGAGAAAATCCTCTGATATTTTAAAATATAGTAAAACATCTTTGTCGTTTCATCCGGGATTTCCATTACTTGCCACCAATCTCTTGTCACCAAAATCTTGTTTAAACATTCTTATCAGTTTCAATTTGCTCGCTCGAGCGAAAAACCTGTCACATGCGCTAAAAATCAACTTACATTGCAGTGTCGAACAATATTTTATACCATGAGAGCCTAAAAATCATGTGAAAGTTGCGATTTTTAGGTTAAAGTGGTATAAAGTACTATTATAGCACTGCGTGACATAAATCCGCGCACTTATGTCACGCCTGTTCATCACATAAGTAGTCCATTATTGCACCGTACTTATCGCCCTCGCACTCGCTTTGACGCACTACCGCACGTTGCAAAAATGGACTGCTTATGGCACGGATAGGCGTGACAGCGGATTTATGGCAGGCAATACTATAAAATAGTACACGATACTCGTGTCATAAGTTGTCTTTCATAATAGGACGTTACTATGCCCGGGCGCTAACACACGCCGTACCTCAAGGGCTATTTATGCCACTAGTATAGCAATGCACTAATAATTTATTATAATTTATTTTAAATCATTAGAAATTTTAAACTTTTATACACTTCTATTTGCAATGTCTAACCAAAAGAAGAAATTATTTTTATTTCGACAATCCTGTATTAATAGTATTATCAATATTTAAAATAATTTTTATAAAAATATACGATAAATTTACCAATAATAATAACCTAACCTAAAAAAATATATATTTAAAAATTTAAACACAATAACTACTAATTACATTTTAATAAAAATTATTGCAAATAGTAGGTAATTAAAAGCTCTTTTAAACGTATATTATTAATTTTATAATCCTCATTTATATAAAAAATAAACATTTTCAAGTATTAAAATAACGGCATTTTTAAACATTGAAAATATAAATCAATAGTAATTAATCAATAGTAAAAAAGTTATCATTAATGCACTGCAAATGATTCTGCTTGAATAAGCTTATTGTACATATTTTAAACTTTCAATGATAGATTAATCTTTATTGTTTTGAATGTATACAAAAGTAAAAAAAAATATGTGTTCATGTAGTGAATACGAATGTATAAATCAAATATGCGCAAAAATGACTACTTTTTATACAACTGCGTTACAGCTGGTTATAGATAAATATGATTTAACGATTTTCTTCGTAATGATCATTGTAAGTGTACAAATATTTATTCAAGATAAGATGCTTTTTTGAATGGCGGTAAGCTGATAACTTAGAAAATAATGGTTAAATTGACTCTAAAAAAATGTTAGAAAAGAAAATTCTACTATTACCGTGAGTCTTTTTTAACAGCCACTAGTTATCTTTTCGTGCAACACGAATTGACTATTCTATCATTTTTTCATTACGACTAAATACCGATTTTTCTTAAATTTGCATTTATTTAAAAACTTCTATCAGTAGTACAAGTATGGTTTGGATTCCGAAGAATAGATCAACTGTTTGCATTAATCATCCTAATCTTTTAAGTTGTCAAGCATCACTGCTAGCGTTTTTTACATTCGTGACACAAAATTTCAATCATTCTATCGACGATAAATTCACCGACGCAGGTAAAATAGCGCAAGGGAATAGTGAATATGATTTTATAATTGTTGGAGCAGGAAGTGCTGGATGTGTCTTAGCAAATAGATTGAGTGAAATTGAAAAGTGGAAGGTATTATACATATATATTCATCTTTTGTATCTTAATTAAAGTTATAGTCTATTATAAAAATCAAAGTTAAAAAATTGATTTATGGGAGCGTTCAACAAAAGCCAGCCAGTAGGCGCGCGCGGCGAAGTTTCGCATAAAACACGCTTTGTTGAACTCGCTCATAAGCGAACGAAACACAGAGAAAAATTCCGAAGTAAAAATCACAATAGTATTTTGTAAGCCAATCACAGACTGTTAAAAGTGGAAAAATTACAATAGTTTCTGGTAAATTTTACCAGATGCCTATAAAATTTTACTATTATTTATAATAATTTTTACTATAGAAACTATTATAATATTTCCACATTTAACAGTCTGTAATTGGATTATAATATACTATAGTAATGTTTACTTGGGAATTCCTCTCCATGTAGAGATCCCAGAAAAAAAACAAACGACATAGATTGACAGATTTTTTCTTGCTCTTTCTAATAGTATGACTATTTTGCCTCGAAAATGCATAGTTTATATTTCTTTACACCGGAATTCTTCACTTCTCTAACTGGCAATTTTAGTCACTTATAGCTTATGTGTTGTTCTTTCGAATAATTAAAGGTAATTTTACCAAAATGTAGTTTTTTAGAAATATTGCTTCAAACATTTGACACAATTTTTAGACCTCAAAAATGCATTTCGGTGGAAAAGTAGACACACTACCAGAAAGCGCGAGAAAAAATTTATCGATCTATTTCCTTTGATTTTTTCTGGGATCCTTGCATGGCTTTTGCTGTATTCTCCCATAGGTATTTTAAAATTGATCTATATTATGTTTTTTTTTTCATTTTTAATAAAATTCGCATTGAATAGAGCGTCCGTATTAAAATTTCCTTTAAACTGTTTTTTGTTCAATCAACCGTACGTTACATTTTAAGGTATTGCTATTAGAAGCTGGAGACGAAGAACCTTTGGTGGCTGATGTACCTGGATTGTTTAAATTATCAATTGGCAGCAATATAGATTGGGGATATAAAACTCAACCTGAACCCGTAATATGTAAAGCAAGTAAAAGCTCATGTTTAGCACCACGTGGAAAAGTCATGGGCGGATCTAGCACGATTAACGCAATGGTTTACGTTCGTGGTAATAAACAGGATTATGATGATTGGGCGAGTTTTGGAAATCGGGAATGGAGTTATAACAGCGTTTTGCCATATTTTAAAAAATTAGAAGATTTACGTATTCAAGAAGTAAGTTACAAAATATTATTTGTATTTAAATATATTTGGTAAGTAGTCTAAATTGTTTATTAAATTAACATATTTTTTATAGCTGGCTAATGATACAAGTAAACGAGGATTTGGCGGTTATCAAACCATAGAATACCCTCCTTATAAAGACAAAGCGTCTGATATTATCAGCAATGCTTGGATAGAATCAGGTTTTGAAGTAACAAGAGATTACAATTCTCATAACCAACTGGGTGTTGCTCAAATTCAAATAACAAGTATACATGGTGCGCGACAAAGTACAAACGGTGCTTACCTAAGACCTATCAGAGGAAAACGTCCTAATCTGACCATAGAAACACAAGCACATGTCACTAAAGTTATAATTGATCCAAGAACGAAACGTGCTATTGGAATAGAATATACATCTTCAAAGGACAAATCGACGAAAAAAATATTTGCAAAAAAAGAAGTGATAGTCTCAGCAGGAGCTTACGATTCCCCTAAGCTTCTTATGTTATCTGGAATTGGACCAGTCAATGATTTACGTGAAGCAAATATTAATGTAATCCAGAATTTACAAGTTGGTCACAATTTACAAAATCATGTGGGTGCGAGCCCTTTCAGAATTCCTTTATCAAGAGAATTGTCCACGTTGACCAGTGGCGAGAATATTTTGAACGATGCAGTTTATTGGTTAAACACCCATGAAGGTCCTTTATCAACTGCAGCTTTTCAAACCGAAGTCTATACACAGACGAAATTTGAAAAACAATCAGGAGTACCCGATATCTTCCATGGATATATTACTTTTATTTACGAAGATGTAATTAATGATCCAGCTGCAGCACGTAGAATTAACTATTATCCGCCCTTCTATTACAGTGGGCTTGCAGCTACAAGTTATGTCTTGAATCCAAAAAGTCGTGGATACGTTACACTAAATAAAACTGATCCAATCAATAGTCCGCCTTTGATTCATCTAAACAGTCTTACTGAACCAGAAGATATCGAAAGGTTAGTGGAAGGAATGCAACAAGCTAGAAGAATTCTCGATACTGAAACATTTAAAAAGTACAACCTTAAAGAATATAAAGAACCAGTAAAGAACTGTGATAAATTTAGTCATAATAGCAGGGAATATCTTAGATGTTTAGTTGAAAATACCAGTGTCGCAAACTATCATCCTGTAGGCACCTGCAAAATGGGACCTCGCAATGATCCTACTGCTGTAGTTGATTCTCGATTACGAGTACATGGTATTAAAGGACTAAGAGTTATCGATGCTTCGATTATGCCGGTGATAACAAGAGGAGCTACTCATGGTCCTGTAATTATGATTGCGGAAAAAGGAAGCGATATGATCAAAGAAGACTGGTTGAAGCAATAAAATTATTAAAATGATGTAAAAAATAAAAATATGCTACGAATTCATTAGCAATATATATAAGTAATATTATATAATTCATAACACATAATACAAAAATTGAAATATTTAATATAATTTTTATAGATTAGATGATGTGTAGTAAGATGGCTAAATTGATCATCACGGAATACAAAAAATTGTTTGCCATTTATTTTATGTTGTAATTTGTATGAAATAAATAAATTGCAAACAACTTTTTAAGTAATATGATGATCAATTTAGTCATCGTAATTTAATAAAATTTTTAAAAAAATCTTATAAATAAATCGTACGTTAGACGTTCAATGGCTAAGAAAACCTTTATTAATGCAGACTCTTAGTATACTTTTGTCTACTAAGTCATCAGACGGGCTACTGGTTCTTGTTTTGATTTATAAACCTAGTCTATATTACTGCCTGATATGAAAGATGTCAAAGCAAATGCAAGCATCTCTGCAGCTAAAGGCTCTTCACCATCTACTTCTAACAATAATACCTTTAAACCAAACAGTTTTATTGTTTTATTGGATATTTAAATATTTTTATCTAAATATTATTAGAGAAGAACATATTCTTAAGTAAAAAGACCTTTTCTTTCCGAATCTGAGGTCAGATTTGAAAAACTTTTCACAAAAAATTAAATATGGCCGCCTAAACTTGAAGCATCGACAGTCCAATCTTCTTAAGCTAGGTATTGATTTATTCCTAGAAATAACGCTCTAAAGCGACTCATACTGTATTTTTGGAACGTATAACAATAACGTATTACATGAAAATGTTAGTAACAAATATTTTCAAGATGGGGGATCCAATATGGTCGCCATTACAACGAAAGTTTTTTTTCAAATTCAGAGCATACGAGTAGTAATTATATGTTTTCGAGGTCGCTGATTTAAAAAATTGTACCAGATTTGCATTTTACAAAAAACAATTTGATTGTGTTACTGGCGGCCTTATTGGATCCACCTTTTTGTAAAATGAAAATCTGATATGATTTTTTAAATCAGCAACCTCGAACACATGAGTAATGACTATGCGCATACACTGTATTAGCAAAGAAAATATGTTTTGCTGTAAACAGAGCCATATTGGATCAGCCATTTTTTAAAATGAAAATCTGATGATTGTTGAAATCAGTGCTACTCGCATGTTCAGAATTTTCAAAAAAAACTTTGGTTGCAATGTCGACCATATTGGTGGATTTCCCATCTTGAAAATATTTATTACTAACAATTTCATGTGCTCTCTTACTGCTATACATTACAATGATTCAGTATGAGCAGCTTTAGAGCGTTATTTCTAGGAATAAATCAATACTTAGCTTATGAAGATTGGACAGTTGATGCTTCAAGTTTAGGCAAGTTTAGGCAGCCATATTTAATTTTTGGTGAAAAATTTTTTAAATCTGACCTCAGATTTAGAAAGGGCAGGTTTTTTTTACTTAAGAATATGTTCTTCTCTATTAATCTTTTGTAGGTTTCAGGTTTTTTATAGACCGAAAACCAATCGACTGCGAAATGGCCACTTCGTCGTTAATGGGTTTACATAAAATGGAACGCACTTCTTTTATCATTAACTTCCAGTTCTCAATCTCAGTTAGATTTGCTAAACTACTGCTATCACTTTCTGCTCCAATGATAATAAAATCATATTGGCTATGATTTGGCACTTTTTCTTCGCTGTTATTGAACATATAACAGTATTATTATTGGGACAATGCTCACTGTAGCTTCAAGTATAGTGTAAAATGCCAGTACTGCACATAAACGTTCGCCTTGCGAAATAAAAAATATAAATTTCTTTCTCTTACATTTAAACAACTGTTTACATACTTAACTTATCAATCTTCGAAGAATTTATGGAGGCTATAATGATTTGACTTAAACTTAAATATGCATCAGAGCAAACTTTTAAAATCAATACAATTCAACAAGAATATGAAATTAAGCTTTTCAATACTTAAACTCATTCGTATGTACTTAATTTTTAAAAGAAATACGTGAATTTATCGTAGGGTAGGGAGGTTGTATAATCGTTCTTTGTTTTATGTTTTATAAATTTTTGTTAAAATAATATAATTTTGCTATTTTTATTTAGTAATTTGAAGTTTACCTTTAAATTTGTCAAAAATATTACATTAAACTTGCACAAAGATATTTATTGCAACTGTAAGTATTAAACTTAAATACTACATTTCAAATTAGTCAATTAAATAAGATAACTGATGTCAATTCATTGGTCAATACCCTGGTGGAAATCGAATCCATTTACTGACGAGGAAGTCTTGCGTATCTAAAGTATCTAGAGCTAGAACATCTAGAAATGGGTAAAAAATGATGGGCTAGTTTTTTTCTTTTTGTTGACACACTTTTTCTCTCATTACTCGGGTATTTTATAGAGTAAAAATGGCTCAACAACGAACCTTAGAAATTTTAAAATCAGATTTACTGTTATATTTGACCTTGTAATGTAATATGTTTATTAAAAACCTTAATTTACGTAGGTAATTAAAATATCGACACAATGGATTTAGATGATTAAGTAATACGCTAAGTTAATTATTCAAATCTGCCTTGATATATTTACGGAAATGGTCAATTTTAGCTATAAAAGACCTTAATCATCTTTGATGTAACTTACCTAATTCTAGCTATAAAAATTGCCTAAATAATGCGAGAAAAAGCGTTTCATCGCATAAGAAAATATACGGCCATTTATCCTAGCCATTTACTGCTTTCCTGACCATTTTCTGCCAGGGCACCTTCCTCAAATTTAAATGATTATTTAAGTAATATGTAGTTCATAAATAAATTAGGCCATATAATTACCTATACTTTAATATTTATATTTTTAAAAATAATACAAGATCTATTCAATCATTTTTCAGGAATAACTTATTATAATTTATTTTAAGTCATTAAAAGTATTTTGACTTTACTATGTGAATATATTTCATAATTTTAATACACTTGTATTTGCAATGCATAACCTAAAAAAATAAATTATTTTTATTTCGACACTCATATATATATATATATATATATATATAGTATGTTCAATTTTATAATAAATGTTATAAAAATTTATAGTAAATATACCAACAATAATAACCTAACCTATAAAAATATATTTTTAACAATAAATAAAATAAAAATGAATTTTAATAAAAACTATTGCAAATAGGTAATAGATAGCTAAAAACTCTGTTAAACGAATATTGTAAATTTTATAACCCTCATTTACAAAAAAAAGGAATACATTTTTTAAATATTTAAAAAAACGGTATTTTAAAACATTAAAAAAATAAATCAATACCAGTTAACAATAGTAACAATGCTATAATTAATATACTCCAAATGATTCTGCTTGAATACGCATATTGCATATTGTAAATATTTTAAATGATATCATAATTGTTGTGTTATTTCGAATGTAACAGTAAAAATAAGATGTGTTTATAAGAATGTCTTACTAATTAAAATATGCTCAAAAATAATTACCTTTGATACGATTACGTTAATGCTGGTTGTAGATAAATATACTTTAACAATTTTTTTGGTAATAATCATTGTAAGTACTAAATGTATAAATATTTTTCAAGATAAGACCCTGCTTTGAATATTGATGTATTGATATGCTTATTAAAGAACAGTAAAATGCGTTCAAAAACACATGTTAGAATTGAAAATCCTGCTATTCCCGCGAGTCTTTTTCAGCAACCACTACTTATCTTTACGTGCAACGCGAACTGATTATTTAAAAATTTTTCATTGTGATTAAGAAACGATTTTTCTTAAATTCGCATTTATTTAAAAACTTCTATCAGTAGTACAAGTATGGTTTGGATTCCGAAGAATAGATCAACTGTTTGCATTAATCATCCTAATCTTTTAAGTTGTCAAGCATCACTGCTAGCGTTTTTTACATTCGTGACACAAAATTTCAATCATTCTATCGACGATAAATTCACCGACGCAGGTAAAATAGCGCAAGAGAATAGTGAATATGATTTTATAATTGTTGGAGCAGGAAGTGCTGGATGTATCTTAGCAAATAGATTGAGTGAAATTGAAGAGTGGAAGGTACTTATAATCTATTCTTGATAAAACTACTGTGGAATTTAAATAATTATTTATTTCAGATATTGGCATATTCATCTTTTGTATGATTTATAATTAAAGTTATAGTGTATCATAAGACTCAAATTTATGTATAATATGGATCGCAGTAATCAGTTAATCTATTTTATGTTTTTTTTTTATATTTTTGGCAAAAATCGCAGTGAACGAGGTGTCCATATTAAGATTTCCTTTTAACTGTTTTCTGTTCAATCAACAATATGTTACATGTTAGGTATTGCTATTAGAAGCTGGCGACGAAGCACCTCTGGTGGCTGCTGTACCTGGGTTGGTGACATTTTTAACAGATAGCAATATAGATTGGGGATATAAAACTCAACCTGAACCCGTAATATGTAAAGCAAGTAAAAGCTCATGTTTAGCACCACGTGGAAAAGTCATGGGCGGATCTAGCACGATTAACGCAATGGTTTACGTTCGTGGTAATAAACAAGATTATGATGATTGGGCGAGTTTTGGAAATCAGGAATGGAGTTACAACGACGTTTTGCCATATTTTAAAAAATTAGAAGATCTACGTATTCAAGAAGTAAGTAAACAAAATTATTTGAATCTATGTAGATTTGGTATATAGTCTAAATTGTTTATTAAATTAACATACTTTGTATAGCTAGCTAATGATACGAGTAAACGAGGTTTTGGTGGCTATCTAACCATAGAATACCCTCCTTATAAAAACATAGCTTCTGAGATTATAACCAATGCTTGGGTAGAATCAGGCTTGGAAGTCACAAGAGATTACAATTCTCATAAACAACTGGGTGTTGCTCGAACTCAAGTGACCAGTATGCATGGTGCGCGACAAAGTACAAACAGCGCGTACCTAAGACCTATCAGAGGAAAACGTCCTAATCTGACCATAGAAACACAAGCACATGTCACTAAAGTCATAATTGATCCAAGAACGAAACGTGCTATTGGAATAGAATATACATCTTCAAAGGACAAATCGACGAAAAGAATATTTGCAACAAAAGAAGTGATAGTCTCAGCAGGAGCTTATAATTCCCCTAAGCTTCTTATGTTGTCTGGAATTGGACTAGTCAATGATTTACGTGAAGCAAATATTACTGTAATCAAGAATTTACAAGTTGGTCACAATTTACACAATCATGTGGGTGCGAGCCCTTTCAAAATTCCTTTAACAAGAGAATTGTCCACGTTGACCAGTGGCGAGAATATTTTGAACGATGCAGTTTATTGGTTGAACACCCATGAAGGTCCTTTATCAACTTCAGTTTTTCAAGCCGAAGTTTTTGCACAAACGAAATTTGAAAACAAATCAGGAGTACCTGATGTCCATCATGGATATACTCCTTTTATTTACGAAGATCTAATAAATGACCCAGCTGCAGCACATAAAATTAACTATTATCCACCCTCCTATCGCAGTGGGCTTGCAGCTACAAGTTATGTCTTGAATCCAAAAAGTCGTGGATACGTTACACTAAATAAAACTGATCCAATCAATAGTCCGCCTTTGATTTATCTGAACAGTCTTACTGTTCCAGAAGATATAGAAAGGTTAGTGGAAGGAATGCAACAAGCTAGAAGAATTCTCGATACTGAAACATTTAAAAAGTACAACCTTAAAGAATATAAAGAACCAGTAAAGAACTGTGTAAATAAATTTAGTCATAACAGCAGGGAATATCTTAGATGTTTAGTTGAAAACACCAGTTTCCCAAATGGTCATCCTGTAGGCACCTGCAAAATGGGACCTCGCAATGATCCTACTGCTGTAGTTGATTCTCGATTACGAGTACATGGTATTAAAGGACTAAGAGTTATCGATGCTTCGATTATGCCGGTGATAACAAGAGGAGCTACTTATGGTCCTGTAATGATGATTGCAGAAAAAGGAAGCGATATGATTAAAGAAGACTGGTTAAAGCTATAAAATTGTTCAAATGATGTGTAAAATAAGTTCTGCTTACAAATTTTTTAGATATATCATTTATACTTAGCTTCTTAGGACTGAATAATTTGTTCCAATATATATATTTAATATATAATTCATAAATATATTGAGTAATAAATCATAAACAATTATTATTAAAGTTTCAAATAAATTCTTTAAATTTTTATTATAAGTCTCACTTATACAAAATTAATAATAACAATTTAGTTTTTGGGATTAATGTAGAAATACTATTTGTGAGTCACTTCAAAATTTATTTGCTATTTCAAATATATTTCCAACAGTTATACAAGGTATTTATTCTCTACTATATGTTTACTAAGGTTTACTTTATCTAATACGTCTTTAAAGTCTGATATGTTTTTAGCATCTCATATTTATAATTGTATTATATTATAATCTATTTTCCGAAAAAAAAACAAAAAAAATCAATGAATCTTTAAATTTATTTCTCAGCCGCTATCCTACAAAAAAATTAATAAAATGAATTAGGAAATTTGTAAATCGGTTCATCCGTTCTCAATTTACAGATCTATATATATGTATACACATAGAAAAAAAATTTTCACCGATGCTCAAGAAACTTAATTATAAAACTGTCCAGAAACTCCTTAGGGGGCACCACTAGTATGACTGCCCGAAAAAGGTGATTTTTGGGGATTTATTAAAATAAAAATATTGCATCGAATGTTTTGAAATTTTGAGGATGTATTTTTGTATTAATACATCCTCGCACTAATTATTTTTTATGAAAATAATCACTTTTTAGCAACTTATGTCCTATCTGCCGAGTTTTCAAAAAAAAGTTGTCCTACTGCTGCAGTAATTTCGCTAAAAAAATTTGGCGATTTTTTGCATGTCAAATTGACATTTTTTATCCCTTCAAAATCTGGAGAGTCATTGTATGGAAAAACAAATATTGAATACGCAAAAATATTCAAGCTGGTCGGATGTATTGTTTCCGAGATAAACTGCAGCAAATTTAAAAAATGTCTTTTGACAAAAACGCGTTTAAAGATAAAAATACTGATTACATTGTTATAGATCAGTATAACAATGTAATCGTCATCCCTTAACATATCTACCAGGGTTTTATTAAGGGGGTGTCAAAGTCCTACAGTTACCACTCAAACTGCTTTACCGATCGGATATGAATAATTAGTAATAACTAAATAAATAGATAAAATTATGCAAATCCCAAATACAGGTGCACTTCGTCTATTAATTATCTATCTTCCAGCAAAATTTCAAGTGAATATTTCAACGACACCTTCAAAAATTTCTGCACCGAAAAAATAAGTATTTGCATCGAAATGAGTGCGTTTTTTCGGTGCAGAAATTTTTAAGGGTGTACTTGAAATATTTACTTCAAACTTTGCCAGATGATAGATAATTCTTAGAGGTAGTGCACCTGTATTTGGAATATTCATAATTTCAAGTATTTATTTAGCTATATCGAATTATTGAATATCCGGTTGGTAAGGCAGAAACTGTTTTAT
>UELU01143219.1:0-76026 GCA_900490025.1 Megastigmus dorsalis
TATATATATATAATATATAATAAGTATATAGGCCTTACAATTTACAGTATACATTTATTTATACTTTTGTTGACGTACTTCGGTGCCAGCTCAATAAATTCATTTGAATGTGCGCAAAAATTCTTTGCACAATTTTGTATTGCAAGATTTTATCGATAGACCACTCTTGAGTGTGCTCATTTTATTTTCGCTGTAATCACTGTGATTACACTGATCCAATCAAAATCCAATCAATTTGGAATAAAAGTTTAGTCGAGCTTAATCTAGGGTCTCATAAATATTCGCTTTTGCATTTTTGTTTTTTTGCTGCATCTTTTCTCATGAGCCGATCAGTTTCGCGATAGGCATATTATCGAGTATGCTATACAGCATAAATAGATAACAGAAAAAAGCCAGCACGACGAGTGTATCAGTCCGACTTAATTATAACGCAAAATGGTCCATCTGTTTTTTCCAGCTTCATAGGAGTTCGCCGTGTGTCGTGTTATACATTTAAATTCTGATTTGTGAAGTTGTTTTATAGTTTTAGTTCCTTTACGTTTGTTTGTTGCTCCTTTTTAGTATACAATTTTGCAGAGTAAATTATATTTTGCTTCATCTCTAAAATTTGAAGTAACTGGTAACATAGTTATACTTCATTTGACCATTTGCAGTAAATACTTGAATTATAGCTATGTGACTAACTAAATAAAGCTAAAGTTTTATAATATTAAAATTTGAAATGAAATAATCTAAAGTCAAACTCAAATGCATGCGTTAGTTGAACATAGATATAAAATTATTTCGGAACAACGATTTGTGTTTTTAGATGTATCTAAATGTAGAATATTATAATGTCCAAGATTATTAGACGCTCTCGTTGTTTTCCGATCTTTAATGGTAACTGATATATTCAAATTTGGCACATTTGAAACCATTTTAAGTATAAATAACTGTAAATTATCTTCACATTATGCATTACAAATTTTTTTATTATACTGCAAAAGATTAATAACAATAATTAAAAAATGTTTTATTACCCATTGAAATTGGATCATGCTAGCGAGCGAACACCGACTAAAATTTTACATACTTTAATATACGTTTTACCGTAGAGTGCATATTTAATTAGAATATTTACAAATGATGCTTAATTATATAATAATTTTCACTTAATAATAAATGATCTATGAATGGTGCACAAAAATGACATGCTGTACTCGTTACATTTTTTAATATGCTGTATCTTTTCATAATAAACTAGATAAATATGTATTTAAAAATAACTTATGCACAATAAAAAGCCAATCTTTTCATATTTTAGTTAAATCTATAAGTTACAACAGGTATTACAACCTAAATTCTTTTTTTTTTTTGAATTAAGATTTGAACTCAGATTCATTGCATTGTACTTATCAAAATACAGATTGAAATAATTACATTTCTCTTTAAATAATTTGCATGTGTAATATTTTCATCTTAGTTTCATCTATTCCACTCATATTATTATAAGTCCATGAATAACTAAAACGCACATGGGCGGGGACTGGATTATTAATTCTTTTAATATTTCATTTGCAAATGTCATTACAATAGATCCTCTCTCCTATGCCCAAAATAATTTTCTTTGAGTTAACAGCATTGTGTCTCCCGTTATGAATATTTCTACATGCAATTTACATGTATACACGCAAAATATCAATTCAACTATTCTCTTTTACGTAGTTCCTTTAAACTCTTTTTGCTCGGATATTCTTTTCATTTGGGTTTTCAGACTGATTTTACAAACTTATTGATAGACCCTTTATATCTTGCTTATAGTTGCAGTGCATTTGAGATAGTGTATTTTTTGCGCGACAAGTTTTAGTATGTAAATCGAATAAAAATGTTCGAGAACCGAGAGTCAGAGCAGGAGAGAGGCAGAGATTTTCAGTTGATTACGACAGTAACTCCCTCTCTCGCGAGAGGAACCAAACATTCATCGGGTCAGATTTTCCTTTCATGGTTACCGGCCCCCTGTACTCAAGCAGAAACTGCGGATCCTGATTTTCCGGCATGCACAGGTACCTGTAAAAGAGATAAGATATTTCAACTGATGATAACGCTCAATGCCGAATCTCAGTATAGCAAAAATATAGATTTTTATAGAGGTTGTCTATGTTTCTAAAGGCTACTTCTTAAAATCAATGAAGATATGTCTAAGGTTATTGAAAAGGGTGTACAATTTAGATTGTTTACATTACAATTTTCGAAAAATTTTCTTTTAGACTTAAAAATTATATAATGCGGTTCACAAAGTGGCAAATTATATTAGCAATTGAGTTTTAACATAAAAGCAGCAAAACTTTTCTTTCATTATTTTCAATAAAACATTTTAAATTTCAGGGAGTCGCTATTTGAAAATTCAATACCTATACATTAAACCACTTAAAATGTGTAGGAATAAAACGCAGTAGTAATTTCTAAAATGCGTGTTTCATTAGACTTTGCATCGATCTACCAAAGGAATTCGTGTAATACTAATAGTCTTTAATATACAGGTAATTTTGAAGTTTATAATAACTGAGACCTATAATTCTTTTTTTTTTCTATAGGATCTTAGAATGTTAGGAACCTAATATGTGGAGTAAATAAAATATCACTCATGTCAAAATGTTCGAAAAACGAAAATTTCCTTTTTTTGGAGAAATTGAAATAGAATGATTTCAACACTGATATACTGCTTCATCGAGCTCTAAATGCCTTGCCATATTTATCTTTCACAAAAAATTATTGCAAATAGGATATACTAGATCAAAGTATACGACGATACTATATATACAGCAAAGTTTCATTTCAATATTTTTTCGGAGGAATTGATGAGAAAAAAAATACTGTATTTTCATTCTTTCAAGCTATTTATGCTGATCAATTATTTAATATACTTATTAATTTTTCTGCTATTGAGGTCCTGTAATTCCTACGCATGAAGTAGATACAAAACGTTTTGATCCGTAGGAGGGTTAATTAGTAGGAGCAATTTATACCAAGTTTTAGTAGATTATGATCAAATTTTAATTTTGTTTAAATACTACTATTATTTTAATGCCAAAATTATAAATGTAAAAAATAATTATCATGTATTTATTATATTCTTTTTATATTCAATTTATTTATTTTTGTCGTTAATACAGCATTTTTCATAGGAATGTTACCGATTTCTTTAAACATTGCGAATAATTTTGAAATAACTATTTCCAATGCTGGTCATCAAAATTACTATTCTATATTAAACATTCGAAACAATCACCTGTTGTTTCTTATAGAGAATGTTTCTGTGAATGATAGTTCGACCTATGACAAGGTCAATGTCTGCACCACGAAACTAAAGTTTTGCCGTGAAAAGGGTGAGGTAAGGAAACCTTACAAGTACAATGTGGATAATCAAATTACGAGTATCGTATGCATCGCCGGCTGTGTTATGCTTGTACGCGGCGCAGCTCATTCCCTTGTGAGTCGTCGTACAATTGGCGGGAAAATTCATTTCTTTAATTTAACCCACTGGATTTGGAAGCACGAGATCATGGAAGTGTTAATTGATTGTTACTTTGATCGATTGTTCGAGGGTATGGACAGAAGCAGCCTTGCATCGCGACACAGAAGACGGCAGCTTGTGAAATTTTTTTCCGACGTTATTAACAGTTGTGCTGAAGGTAATTCCGTTACACGATTCCTAACCTTCACAATAACCACAATGTATTTCCAGACAAAATTTAATTATCAACAATGCGGTTTTTTTATCATAGACTTAATCGTAATTTCATAAATCTGTACTTTGAAAATAGCAGTAAGTATTAGATGTTTAAGACTGCTGAATAATAGTGGGTTACAAAAGAAATATCAATTTTATCTTAAAAGCTTTGGTTTATTCTAAAAAGTATAATATATAGATAATTAAAAGCAGACAGAATACATTAACAATTAATATTCAGAATCCTTATTCAAGTTTCACTGCGTGAGATTCCTGATGAGACGTAAATTATTTTCCGAATATCGAAATAGATTATCAATTAATATAGACTTTCATTGTTAGTAATTTTTTTTAAATTTCTGATTTAATTTAAGTAACACGTATAATAAAATTTAAATAAATTGTAAAAAAGAAAAATTCATTGTTAGCCAAAAAATACGCCCTTCATAATTAAGATACTAAATAGCAGATAACATCAGAATTAATAATGGACGGATTACGCGTACAAGAATGAGCAATGCGCGGACAATATGACGTAATTTCAGTGTATTTGCTTAGGGTCAGACATTAACGAGCATGAAAGAACAAAAACTGTAACCTCAGAAGATTATACACGGACTCTTCATACGACATAAGCCAAAGTATATATATACATCCCGCTAATAAACTCGCGCTCTTGCAGCCGTGTAGCCACACCGCGACATTATAATCCTTAATCCCCTTCCTGCGCGCGGTATATAGCCAGCTTGAAAAGCGAAGCGCAGATGCAATAACAACGCCCCTCGGTGAATTCCGTAGCCGAGGATCTCGACAAAGCTGACGTCTGCGAGCGCATAGTGAGGGCGGCCCTGCGCTACCACAACATCTCCATGGCGGAGAACGGCTCTGTCTGTATGCTCGGGAAATTCCACAACGTCCTCTACGTCGCTGGCAAACTCTGCTACGACTGGCAGCTCAACAACAACGAACTCGTGGGAAAGATACTCAACGACATGTTCTACTGCGAGAAGACGTTCGAGCGGATATTTGTGGGCGCGATATTCGGCACGAGGGTCACGCACTTTTTGTCGGGCTGGAAGAGCGACTTCGACGACAGAGAGGAGAACATGAAGGCGTTGGTATATTTTTTGGATCACGCCACCGAGGGACGATTGGAGTACAACTGCCTATCCCAATCGCCCAGCAGAAGGTTCGATTTGTGCAAAAGTATACTTCAGAATTCCATTTAGGTTGCTTTCTCCAAGTTGTTATGTATTTGCTGTTTTGAAGTTCATGAATTATTTAAGATGGAAACGTCACAATTGTTCTTTGTCTATTGAACTTAAAATTAATTGATTTTTATTTGACGAATAGATTCTATGCCACTGCGTTTCTAAAATTCATTAAATGATGTAGGTAGTCATATTCTAAAAGAACTACTAAAAGTTAAATCGTATAAAATGCATTTTTTACTATAGTCAAATTAATTACTAATTATTTTATCATTAAAATTATCTACATGATCTCATCATTTTATAGTTTAAGTTTAAAGAATTTATCATCCTTGTATCAATACTACTAATTTTAAAACTTAATTTTTTCATATCCTTATCTACAATTGTCTTGAATTCATATTATTAATGGAGGCCTCCAATGAGGTAGGAATGAAGTATCTACAGACATCAAAAGCCTATGTCATCAGTTAGAGAATAAAAAAATCAAATTTTAAAACAATGAACCTCCGTCCCTTTAAGAGGAAGTTGAAAAAATCGATTAAAAATACACTTCTTACCGTATTCATCTATTTCTACTTTTATGTCTTTAGCATACGGTACGAACAACGCGAGCTTTTATTTAAAGCGTTTCTCTTGAAATATGAGGTTGATTTTCTTAAAATTGCACGTTTCTTTATAAACTAAGTGATAGTATAAGTTTCAGGATTCATCGTAATTCTAGTATAATGAAGTTAGCGCGCTTTGATTTCAGATTCATCGACGTGCCAATGGAGTCGTACGGTCAAGTTCTCCCTCTACGCGTGGCAGTTCAAAATGGCTCCCCGGACATCCTTCAAATAATGCTACGTTACGGCGCGTCTATAGAAAACGACAAGCTCGCTCCCGCACCCATTGAGATTCTACTCTCGCGCCTGAACGAGTACGACCAGGATGTCAAGTGCCCCCAGCAACTTCTCGTCTGCCTCAAACTCCTGCTACGCACGATACCAAATGTGTACGTCAGGGTGCCGAGCCACGTTGCCGAGACCTGCGGCATTGAATTTGTCCCGGTATACGAGCAGTATCCTAATCTTGCGGACAGGAATCTCCTGCCACCCGAGAGATCAGGTTTACGTCCACCCGAACTGAGACACCTATGCAGGTGTCGGATAAGACAGTGTCTCTATGAGAATTGGGCACTGCCGCATGGGATAAGACAGTTGCAAATACCCACGACACTTCAAGATTATCTTGATTTACTAGTTGATTGAGGTGCGATATTATGTGATATGCGCTATTTAATAATGATAAAAGTGTGAAAGCTATGTAAAAATCGCGTGGAAGGACATACGACATAGTAAACACCTATTTGGGTTTAAAAACTACTGAAAACTATTTAAAATTAACGTTTAAGTATGAAAGAAAATTGCAAGTAAGAAATTCATCCTGAAACTTACTCTCAAGTTATAAGTGAAGAATATGATTCTTTTGCAAAAAAAATATAATTTTGTATATATATAAATATTCTATTCTGATATAAGTACTTTCTGGATCTCGCAAATTAATTTTTCAAAGATAATAAAAATTTTAAATAACGAAAATTGTATACTTGTGAAATAAACGTTTTTATTACTAAAAGCAGCGTTAGCAGAAGAATACAACTAACATCTGAATGTGTGAAAACTTAATTTGCGTCAATTATCATTCGACTAGAGATAAATTTTCACCTTTTTTATAGTTCGTTGTATTTTATACTAAAAGTTTCATAGTATATAAGAATAAAAAATGAATAAAAAATTAATGTGATAATAACACTTTTATTACTTTATTACGTGATTTATTCCAAGTATTCAACACAGTATGTATTAAATTATAAATAATATTCTAGTGAATAATATTAAAATGTGTATCACTGAGTTAAGATGCTTATTATCAAAGAATATAACTTCTATATTGTTAATTCTTATATTTATTTTAATGTAATGCTTCTTTCAAGCGAAAAAATTCAGAGTTGAAAAGAAAGATTAATGTTTACAGTTTTTGTATTTAAGGCATCTCTAAATCGCGACGTGATTCAATTCGTAGGTCAGATATGTCAAGGAAATGATAAAAAATTGCCTTGCAAAAATTTCCTGTTTTTAGTTAGATAAATTATAACACTGAAGCTATATTTTCATTGGAAAATTGAAGAAGATCCTGTCATCTTAATTTTTCGATCATTCAACCGAGGAAAGCAATGAAATCTTTAATATATTCAAAATGTCTGTGTTTAATATATAACACTTCTCTTATCGCGTCCATGATACTCTTTGGACTTTGATTGATTCTCCTATGCTCGTCGCAGAAAACACTTTATCGGTTCTCTGGCTTATATCGTGATAGATTTCCAATATACAGTATACGTTTCCTTCCACTTACGCTTTTCACCTTCAAATGCTGAGCTTACACTAAGATGCATTAGTTTAATTCTTTAGTTCTAATCTATACTATTTTACTAACTAAGCCTCAAAAGTACCAGTTTTTAATGAAGAAATATAAATTATTACTTAAAACTTAACATTAAAAGTATACTTGGTTCGACCTAGTTTTAGTAGTTGCAAATTTAGTGGATTGATATTATTTAAAACCACAAAATTTATTTATATGATATTTGCACTATATTAAATTCTAAATATCCGAAAATAGATAGAATTAACGACCTCAAAACGTTCTTAATTTTTTATTGTTCATTAATTTGAGGTAATTTTCCGATTTTTCGTTGTTTTTGGTCAATAACCAGTCGTTCTATTTCTCGCTTCTTATACGGGAGATTAATACTGAACTTGATTCGCTAAAATAGAAAATGACGTCACTTGCATATCGCGGCCAATCAATGAACAACCAAACTATTTTTTTCACTTTCGATTTTTATGATGTTCACTTCTTCTTTTTCTTTCTTTTTCCTCGTCCTTTTGCTGACGCTTCTTCCCTCTCCCTCTCCCCCCCCCCTCCTTCCTTGCTTTCTTTCCCACATTCTCCCATCACTCTCGCGCAGCGCGCTAAAGGAAACTCGTATGCGAGGCCGCGGGTGCCATAAACCTCGGAAGTTCGCAATGAAATTCGAACGACGCACCGTTACGCTCTAAAGTACTAGCTTGGCTAAGCTTTGCTCATCCTTTCGAGCCCCTTAGGGACACTGCACATAAGTCAGTTTACACTTACACACCTGCATACACTTTCTCTCTCTCTCTCTCTCTCTCTCTCTCCCTCTCACGCCTTCTTTCTTTCTCAGTCTTTCAAGCATATATATACAGATTCAAACGCCCGAGGGAGGAGGGAAATTTTCAGAAGCGATTCGTGACGATCCAGACCTCTGGATGTTACCCGAGGCCAAGATATTGACGATCGTGAGTGAGAACGATAAGGGTTTACTATTGTCGCTATCACGCGAGGATGAGCTCTGAAGCTTTAGGGTCAGATGCGAGAACTAGTTTTTTACCAAATAAAGATTCAATTTTGGGAATGCGTTCATGGAGTGCGTATCAAGGGAACAGTTAATTTACTCTTTTTAATAGTCCGAAGGACAGTATTAGCTCATAAAAACTGGATTAGACCGAAGTTAACGACACGGGAAGTTTATTATGAAGAGGAACTCAACTTTATCGTCTAAGCGAGTTGTTTGGACGTATTATTTTATGGTTTAGAAGTTGAAGTTGGAAAATAGTAATAAATAGACTTATGATTGAGATTATCGAACGCTCTTGTGTAATAATTAAAGGAGGACTATTCTATTATTGGTGCTATGTGCATCGTTCATGATGTGCTGGTCATTTCATTATACGAAATATAGCCAGAATCAAATTAGTAATTAGAATACTACTGATATTTTATATGCTAAGGTTGCTTAAAGTTTCAAAAGCGTAAATAATTAACGATGTGGAGGAATCAGGAATCTTTTTTATTTCAAATGTGTATAGGAATGCAAAGAATGAGATTCAGAAACAAACGAAAGATCCAAGTAAAGTACTACAACATAAAAGTGCACAAATCTACTCATCACTGTCACTGCGGATAAAACTTCAATAGCTAGTAAGTATAAGCGAAACGTAGCAAAGATTTCTAATTGATTTAAGTCGGAAAGGTAGCCATCTCGAATGCCTATCCCCTCGAAAGAAGTCCCCTAACGCCAGCAAACCCTAATCACTGTTATCGGCTTTACTGGCTTCAATAAATAGCTTTACAGAAGATACATTGATTTATTTGGCGAAACTTGCTCGAGTAGAATACTTTTGATTTTTCTTAAAGTATTTAGTGACTTAACAACCAGATATTATGGATAAAGCGGGACGCCTGCAACTGCAGGAAATTTGTGTTTGATTAGTGATTAATAATAATGGGGGGTTCAAAAACGAAAATGGCGTGCGCCTTTATTTTGATTAAAGTTAGTATCGAAATTAATTATATCATTTCCTAAAGTTTCAAATCCATCCATCCAAGAGGTCTCCAGCATTCTCTTCATGATGCACTTAAAAGTTATCGACCAATCCGTTAATGTCCAAGAAACAAAAATACTTAACCAACCAAGATCACAAAACCTATTTCATCGATATCCAAACCGTTACAAAAGCATAAGCTTCAGCAAACACACATTCAAATGAGCACAACTGTCTGTTTATATAAGAAGCAGGTTGAGCCGTATCGAGTAAAATAAAAGCGATCTTCGAATGTGTATAGGAATGCATATGTGCCCTGATAAAATGAAAATAAAATGAATTTCGAGGTCAGTCCTTTTGTACCACTACTCTATATTTCAACAAGCCTTAAAGCAAACGTTGCGTAAATAATCGGTTCTCGAAACAAAAGAAGTTTCTCGATTCCTCGGAATCTTCCTTCTTTATTTCCACTTGGGTAGCTTGCGAAACTCGAATGCGATGCTTTGCATCCAGGAGCGATTCTCACTCGAACGGAGACGCGACGCCACGATCTAGTGGTATAGTGGCGCATCGAGATAAAATTGATTATTGAATTTTCTTATGCGCAGAGTGTCTGCTTTTCACGGACATGAGACATAGCGATAATTCAGCTGGCGCATTCCGGCGATTTGTGACTGAATGACAGCGCTCTCAATACTGTATAGCACAAATCAAACTCATTATTCGATGTCTCTGATTTCCGTATACTATCGATGGAAACACTGTAGCTGATCAAAATAACTAAAGCCTTTTCGGATTAAATGGCATTTTATATTTCGATGTTCGATGTTCCGAAAATAGTCCATTTATTAAAAACTATCTGAGATGGTCGCATTAAGGTTATTCGAAAGGGTCAACTAGACCGTGGTCTAATGAGAGAGATTGGCTCTACTGCTTCCAAATCGCGGACTGGTTACGGTAGCCTTTACTGGTAGCTCTGCTCTCTGGCATTAGATTCTCTACTTTAAAGTATCAGTGGGGATGATTCTACTGTCCCAAGGCTCCTGTACTAATTTTGCAGTCTTCATGAAACTTCGCCATCTTACGCTAAAGTTCATAACTTTCATATCCTTCATTTTATATGCGTGTACATAGATACTAACGAAGATAAAAGACCCCTTCTATCTAAAAATAATAGACCTTAAGTTTGTAGAATGCTCACTTTTTATGTGTATAATAAAATATAAATAGTTTAGTTTTTATTGTTTTAAAATTCATCTAATGTTTCTATATCTAAAATTTTTCCTGAATAAAATTTAATATATTTTGTTATGATAAAACTAATAACGATACTTTCGGATCAAATATAATTATTTGTTAAAGAGCGAGCCATAATAGAATTTCAAGCTTCACGAGAAAATATTATACATATTGATTTTTCTTACACCCAGCTTAGGACGCCAGTATAAAATGAATTTTTAAAATAGCTCAGTGATTTTAAAGCTTAAAAATATCGGCTTTACAATTAAAATTATAATTTAAATATTTTGATTGCCGTTAGCGGTTCAATAGTAAAATAAAAAATTTAAAATTGAGTCTGTGTTTGATCACGTTTCTGTAGTGTTATACAATATAGTATATGATAATATAAGACTCAGAAATATGTTAATGTTTTCTCGTGGAGAAAATATATGCAAAACATAATCAGAGAAAGCATGACTTTTTTATTTTCATTGAAAATTATTGAAAGTTTGTACATTTTGTAAAAAAATTATGTAAATTGCTGAAACAAACTTGTATATATGTACATAAAATATATGTACCAGTTAGAAGGACTTTTAAAAATTCTTTCATAATTTGCGTGAAAACTGCTTTTGACACTCTTTGCTTTTACTTTTGATCTTACCATAAGAAGCTATAAGTCAATTAATGGTACTCAGTTTCTGTTGTCGTACGTTAAAACTTATGTGCAGCAATATGTTAGGATGTAATAATCAGTACAAATAGTCTACAGGGAGCTAAAGTATAAAAGAATACTTCCTTAATTCATCTATTCAATAGTTCAGTTAGTCACCCAATGAATGATTATTAAACTATTTTTTGAAAAACATTAAAATATTAACATTAAAATATTCATAAGGAACCTCCTCACCGTTTGAGCCACAGATTTGGTTGAGACTTTACACAAACATTCTTTGACCAAATATATAAGAGATACGTGTTTCGGCACCTGTGCCAACGATTTAAAACCAATTTAATGAAAAAATATATAAAATGTGATGGCTATCTTTAAACTTTTGTAACAAGGTCAATAAACATCGTAAAGAATGATGCGAAATACAACTCAAAGGTATAGATAATAAGCTTTCATTTGCATTTTAGAACGGTTATTAGAGCACTGTTCATGTAGTTTGGAACATATTTTCGGTCAAAGAATATCTCATCTAAATCCGTGACCCGGAAGTTATGGACTCAACTAGCCATTCTTGATATTTTCTAAAAGCTTCGATATACCTATAGTTAAGTTCTAAGCGCACTTCGAACATCGCCTATACTTCAGCTACTTTTAATTGAGAAAAAATTCATTCGGACTTGAAACTTATTAGTCGAAGAACTTAATAGCCCAGCTAGTTGCTCGAGCTTCCTGCGAAAATTTACCTATAAGCATCCTCCGATACGTTGATCTTTCCTGGCTCTCCTGTAGTTTCCGTCCGACTAGTGAGATTGACAGTATTGCCGAAGAGGCAATAACGCGGCATGCGATGTCCAATCACTCCCGTGACCACCTCGCCGCTATGTATGCCGATGGTAATTTTCTGCGAATCAATCGGAAAACGAATATCAGTTCGAGTATATGCTCGACGTATTTCACCTCCGAGCATCTCCTTTACTTTATGCATGTATAAGTTCACCTCACATTCGATCACTACATTCGATCTACAATTACGTACACGCTTAAAGCATTCCGTGTAGACTTCAATGACCAAAAAGATGCATAGCTATTAAATACGTTTCTACAATGATTTTTTTTTTTATTAAAGCTGTTACAATTCTTACGAAAGAATTGTATAGCATGAAATAATACATAGAAGTTGCTACTTGTTGGTTTATAATGACGTTGTTCGTACATTTAAAAAATAACTGTAGTAATAAAACATTTTTAGAAAGATTTTAGTAATTCTCACAATAATTTCAATATATCGTTTGCATTATCAAACTGACATTCGCACAACGTAGCAATATACCACACAGAAATTTTACGTCTTCTTACATTCTTTTATTTCTACATAACCGTATTCAATTTCTATATTTTGTCGAACAATTGTATTATTGTATCGTTTGAAAGGGATCTATTATCGTTTAATCAAGTACAACTTGAACCCGCGAAAGAATTAAATTTTTAGACTTCCGTCTTGACACAGAATGCTCTATACATAGACGTTGTGTACATCTTACGTATAGGTGCATATATGAATAGGGTCTTCGATTTCCGATAAATGAGGTACATATTCGGTGCTGTAGGTGTAACGAAAGGGAGATGGGAGAGGTGGGGTGCAGAGCATCGAAAATGAATTGCGCCGATTGACCTACTTCGCGATAGCGAGACGAAGGAGAGAGAAAAAAAATGTTCTTTCCGACGTTAACTCTCGCGTTCATGCACGCCAGATTTGATTTGTCAATTACTTCTGAATTTGTCGGGCGCGGTGATTTATATATTGTACGGCGAAAGGGGCGGCAACGCGAATCGAAAAATTCTCCGATCAGAATCCCCGATATGCCGCTAATTTTCTTGTACACGAGAGCTGTTGCGTTACTTCAGCACCTATGAGCACCGATTGCGAATTGCGTATTGCCGTGGCGTAATATATCGGTAAGTCTGAAAAAGCGTTAGAAGGGAATTTCCAATTCCCTGAAGCAACTGAAGTGGACTCGTGAATTTTTGAGATGCGAATATATTTTGCAAATGCATAAAAGCGTATATTTTTTAGTTTGGTTGTTGCGAGCACTATATATTTGCGATGCAATAATATATAAAAAATGTGCTGAAATGAATGGATCTTAACGGGAAGGTAGACATTATACTCTATTGATATTGTGAATTATAATAGCTTAAAAATAAATTTTATACTTATATATCTATACCTTGAATATGCAGATATTTATTGAAAGCATTTATTAAATGTCAAACTTTATTTCAATAACTTAATACTGATACAGTTATCGCTTAATGGCAAGTAATTTAAAATGTCATGAAAGGTAAAGAGCGTGTGCTTTTTACAAATTGTAAGTATGCAGAACAAAAATGTCGATTTCAGCTTTTAAATTGCAATTTAAAGAGATATTTCAATGCCATTTATATTAAAGTACAATACAATTCATTAGTTCCATTTAAATTTAATTTTATATTGACATGTTTTCATTTTATCCGTATACTCTACTTTTCTGTACGAAAGTAAACTGTAATTTGTTTATGTTATATTATATTCTTAAATGGATTTTAAAAGCCATTGATATAAAAGGATTCAATTTTTTATATGAAAGTATCTTAATAATGAACAGAATAAAAATGTATTAAACTTATTAAACATTAGTAAATATTCAAATGAATTGCTTAACAAAACATTTGTTTGTACAATTTAATTATTATAAAATTGCTTACAACGATCCAGTTGTTTAAATTTCTGCCAATACTTTCTGTTTAAAAAGAATATTGAAAATCAAATTATTAATCTGTAAAATTAACACATAAATTTTATCATTCCTACAGTATTCAGGATCTTAATTAAGAGTGATTTTTCATATATAAAATAAAAACACACAATTTAATGCTTTCAATATGCCGAAATTTTTAATGATTACTGTTTTTGTCATACCAATCGTGGGTGTAGAATAAAAATCATATAGAAAGTCACAATATCATCATTTTTGCTTGGAAACGTATTCCATTACGCGAGGTATTATAATTCGCTTTTGTCCGCCTTCCACTTTAACCGGTCCATATAGCTCTGATTAAGGATAGGGCGTTAGAGGTGTGCAGATGGGTTCATTTCTCAACTGTAATGGATTAAAAGCACCAGCCTCCCGACCTCACTTGAAAAACAACTTAAGTTGCGCAGAGCCGGCTGGCAATTCCGCTAAGCGCATGCACAGCATATTTCGGCGTAACAGAGAGAGAGAGTAGAGAGAGGAGCCGCCCAACAACACACAACAATGCCGAATATGCTCTTTCTTACCACGGGCTCTCCATCGATCTGCACCTCGTCGGCGGCAAGATCCATCATATCCAGGGCGAGGCGGGCTATGCAGCGAGCGTGAGAGCGGCAGGGCTCCGGTAATCCGCTCACCGCCATGTATTTGTCACCGACCGTCTCGACCTGCAGCACCGAGACGTTCAAAAGACATGCGGCAGCTCCCATCAGTCCCTGCGTCCGTTATATGCGCGATCCGTGGGCGCCTCTCTCCATTTTCCATTTACCCGGGCGACAGGGTTGCGCGACTCTCGCGGTGCAACACTCGCGCGAAATTAATGCCGCCGCCGCGGGACTGTGCAAGAGAGGAAGCGGAGCAGGGGCTGAACGATGACTCGCGGCTCTCTGCTATTTTGCCCGGCTTCGACGAGAGAGAGAGAGCGAGGAAGGGAGGAAAGAACACGCGCTAGAGAATTCCTCGTGGAGAAAAACGACGTGCTATGTACCCTGTATACTGACTTGTGGCGCGCACAAAAGCTCGACGTGTATTGGATAATCCAGGCTTTATCGTGTAATGGAAAAAACGATTAGCTTGACTCAACGGCGAATTTCAAGCTTTGTCTTTGTAACCGAAATATTTAGAGTACTCGCCCATTGAATTTAAATATATTTGAAAACACCCGGTAGGTTGGATAATTTAGAATTTTGTTCGTTACCATCAGTGGGTTTCCCAAATTTCGTAAAATACATTCATACGTCTTAAAGCATTGATCGTGAAAGAAAAGTAACAAGTTATATACGTACTAACATTAAAAATGATTGTTTATAACCAATTAAAATGGAGCCAATAAATTAATTACTCAGCAAGATAATACGTAAAATTATAACGGATCGCGGTTAGAAATTACACTGTTATTTTGTATGAAAGTAGAACAATAATTTTAATTAATTCGATAAATTTAGAAGCGCATGTTGCATCCAGCGGTGTATACGCTTTACTGAAGGTAAAAGTTTCAATAATGAAATTCGCTTGTACTACAATATGCGCGCTAACCGTAGTTCGGGACAAATTAATATTTATACTCTATACTACTAATGTGAAGTAGCGTGATGAATCATATTATTGGATGAATAAATTATAATTGTTTTTAAAATTATCAATTTTGCCTTAGCTAATTGTCACGTTAGATAATTAATTTTTAACCGACGAAGGTATTTTGTTCACTTTATAAAGTATGTTATTATTGAAATATTATTATTTTAGCATATTCCTATGGTTAATTTACTTAATATAATAACCTTAAATTGATATTATGTTATGTTTTATGTATTATACCTATAACTTTATGTTTTTATGTATTAAGTTCTACCGAGAGCACAATAATATATTTAAATTTAATTCTTTTTCAATTTAACTTTTAATAAATAAATTTTGAAATTAATGCTTACTTTATATTATGTAAATACCACATCTACACGTAAAGCAGAAATTAATTATTCCTATCAATAGTTTTGGACTTTCGATTACCGAACAATATGGATATTTTATTTTCCAATTCTCGATTAATTGATCACGGAAATAATATTGAAATGATAATTCTATCATTTATACGTTAATAATATTGTTACCAGGAATATATAATAAGTTTTCTCAATTCTTGTACACTTTAATATGGTTTAGTATCGGATAAAAGAGCTATTGACAGTATTTTATATAAATTTTGCTTAGGTGCCGTACCAAAGTCCTGATACCAAGGAAGCATTGTCAAAGTATCGAGAATTATCGACCAATACAAATTTTGAATAATATAATATACATCATTTAATAATATTATTACTATATGATGGCTGTTTTTTATTCCAATCTCGTGGGCATTATCCTTTTGCTAGGCATTCTACATAATATTGTTTAACGAGTAATTAAGAAACAAACGAATATAGCCGCGGAATCTGAAGCCGATTAAAAGTAATATGCCTATATACTGCACAAACCAAAGGCGCATAGTCGTACCTTATAAACATTGGGATTTTTCATGGGATCGGTGAGAACGTCGAAGGCTATGTACAGCTGGTTGAGCATGTTGACGATCTTCATGGCGCCGCTGGAGTCGGTGTGGGCGGCGCAGTAGGCGCTGAAGCCAACTATGCCGGAAAACAGGAGCGTGACGCAGTCGTACTTCTTGGCAGGGACTGGCCTCGAGTGCCTCAGCTCGCTCGCCACGGATATCGGCAGGACGGAGTAGAGCAACCTAGGCGCGTTCCGCCGAATCGGCAAAGAAAGCGATCGTCAATTAAGTCTGTCGCATAGCGTGTCCGCGCACTCGACATTTGAGCTCTCGACCAAGCCACTTTCGTTGGGCTTCGGTGCTGTGTACAAGCCTGTACAGGCGGCGGATCACTTTTCCTTTATGTTCACACGCTGACTGATTTTCTCTGACTTCGCGCTGCTCCATTTTAGACCTCTCGCGCGGCTTTGCTTTATATTTATTGCCGAGCTAATGATGCTTTCAGAGCTTGTCGCGCCGTTTCAAAGTCAAAGCCGTTTCGGGGGATACGCTTTGAGCGATCCATTATATAAATTGGAAAACCCGCGATCGGTTTATTTGATGAACCATGAAAATTTGGTGAAACGCAAGAGCATTTGCAATGTTGTACTTATTGTTAGTTTATAAAGCATTTAATTAATTTGAGATGTAATGCGTTCAGAATTGATTAGTTCTTTTTCATTATCTTTTATGAATACACGGATTATGTAAATGAAACTGGATTTATGATCACAATTTTCTTGTTAAAAGTTTGTACATTGTTCCAATTTCAATTCTGTTAATATTTAATTTTACTTTTTTGTTATACTTAGTTGAAATGAATCCATATTAGTAAATAGAATTGCATTGAGAATAATATATTTTTAAGGAATTCGAAAGTTATACGGTGGTTATATGTTTATTGGAATAAATTAATATAAGAAATATGTGTAAAAATTATAAATTTTCGTTGCAGTAAAAAACTTTTGCAGGTATTCAAAATTTCGAAGGAGAGCAGGTATAAGAAGAAATTGAATTGCCAAAAATAGAAATATATTATTATCAATAGAAGATTCAAGAAAACTATAACCAATCATGAAAATTATTACAGCAGTAATTAAAATTGAGTTTTAGGACAGCTGATACTACAAATAATTTCATTTCATATTCTTTTCATAACGTCCAAACAATATGATACAGCTTGTATCAATTTTTAAATTATATGTTATTTCGAATTTCAAAATAAAAAAATGGGACAAATATTTAAAAAGTATATTTACGGCTCAATATCATAATTTATTGTCATTATTAACTCTGTAATTATAAATAAAAATTATAACGATGTTTCTGACCGATTTTTTGTTTGAAAAGAAAATTACTCAGACATAAAAAGCAATCATTTTTTTCCCTCTAGAACAGCTTCAACATAAAGCATCGTGTTGTGCAATTTTCCTAAAATATATGGTAGAGCGCTACTCATGCCACGTTGCCAAGATCATACTTCATTTTGATAAAAACTGTTTCGAGGGACTTTTGGTTTTAAGCAAATTTTTTACTCATATGTTTTTCGTGAATAACTAAAGAATATGATAAAAATCTCAAGTTTCTAAAAAAAAATTATAAAAAATGGCTGAGAATTTCAAAATTGATATCGCTATTCATACATTATAAAAAAAGAATAACTTTTTTTAATATCGTAATATTAAATAAATAAAAAAAGCATTATATAAAATTATAATTAAATTGATGAAACTTGTGATAAGCCAATTCGTGACTATGAAAATTATAAATATCTATTCGTGAATGAAAAAAGGTAACAAAACTGATCCCTCACCGTTGTAAGCATAAAAAGAAGGGGAAACTGTTTTCTTTCATTTTGTTTCGATAATTTGTCACGCGACACAATAGCCTTCGTGGAATGCAGGCGATGTTGCATTTCGCGAAAAAGGGAACACACATGCGCACATGAACGAGGCACAGAAAAAGCGTGGAATGTACGCGAGGACGGGTAAAAAGACGGAAGAAGACGAAGAGTCCGTTTCAATCTTGTGCGAGTAGGTAGAATACTCCGTTGTAGAGACGAAAATATTAAAAGACTCCGTGTATACGTCTCTTCTACATAGCTTAGGAGTAAAGAGAAGATAAAGAGGAGAGTTGTGGAATAAATAGTCCTCTACGTACTAGGTACAAATGCACGACAGACAGATGTACAATTGCTGCACCCGCGGAGGTTTAGGATCTTCGCTAATGTACGTCTATCAATTATTCTCGAGAAGTGGATTTAAGTGGGAGCTTAAAACTCTCTTTTTGTGTGGTTAGAGTTTAATAGTTTAACAACACTATTTGTCAAAAGTATTAGAAGAAAGTGGAGATGTTCAAGTAAAAATATCGTATTTGAAAGTAACCTTAATACGCAAGCTACATATATATGATTGTATATATATATAATATCATTTTAATTTATATTTAGTTATGAAATAGACAATTTAAAGTAAATTAATGGTTATTTTTACGCTACTAAAGGTTTAATTACCAGCAGTGCTGTTCTTCCATCAAATCTAATAAGCCATGTACATCAGTCGTATATGACTACTATGCGGATATGTGAGATTTCATGATGTTTCATGATTCAAGACAAATACATTCGTAGTAATACTTAGGTTCTGAGTAATTGGAATTTCCGTAGTTCGTATCTCTCTTTCTATGAATATCAATTAACTAAAATATTTGTTAATGTTTTAATGGTTTTTATATTTTTATCGTAATATATTACAATAACTAGAATAGGACAAAAATCTTTAATATTTAAGTTTGAAATTAAGAGAAATAGTCGACTAAATAGGTAAGTACATAAACGTAATAGCACAATAACTGATGTGTTACCCTAGCAACGGAGTAAAAATTAATTTGATAGCAAAAATTCAATCTATAGTCTAATTATTCCTCGAGTTAAACTCCCATCGTAACTTTCAATTCTTTACATTGTACGCATGTACCATAAACCAAAACATTTTATTACATGGTAAATCTTCGAATTAGTCCTAACGGTAAACTTTAATCAAGAAAATACCAAATTTGATGAAAAACACGCCGCGGGTATAAGTGCACACCACCCATAATATAAATCCGTTACATATCCCGCGTACATAACATACCTGTCGGTCTTTTGCTTCTCGCCGTCAAGCTCTCGGTAGGTCTGCTGCAGCTTGTCGGTGAGCAGCTCGAGATTCCGCGTCAGCTTGTAGTCTGCCTCGAATTGCTCGGACATGAGGACCAGGTCGCGCGTCGCGTCGTGAAGCGGCACATCGCTCAGGTACAGGCCTCTCCTGCAACACCCAGCGATATTCTGAACCCGAGCTCTCTACTCCCTGTATACACATATATATATATTTCGACTGGTCTGACTGATGTGTACATTTGGGAATTTGCATGCGCCTGTTACTTGATGTAAGTATCGCGTGATTTTTTTACCTTACCGAAGCTTTGTGCATGCGCTCGATTAATGTCTTGGTCTGTGGGAAAAATGCGACAAGACGTAAGTAACTCGCTGTTAATACATTTTTCCCGTTACACATCAGTTGTCATAGATTCTTATTTTTATATTTTAGAAATATTACTGGAATATATTGCGTTTATTATGGATATTTCCAGTTTAAAATAAAATGAAATACATTCGAATGTTGCTGAAACTTTGAGTAAGTGATTTGCAAGTTAATAATCTATACAGAGTATGATTTAAAATAAATCTAATAATATTGATTGAAAATGCTAATTAATAATTTTCATAATATGTTTCGTAATACGTAAACTTTGTACTTCACTCTTCAGATTTTAAAAAGTGAGTGCTATATTTTATTGATCGTTGGCAGTTAACGTAATTAGCGTCTACTTTAATTTCTTCATTTCAAGAGTAATGGCGGATATTTAAAATAATTACTTCTCGTAAAGATTATATAATTTATTATAATAAGTAAAAAAAAGTACATAATTTGTTTTCATAATTAATCATAACGTATCAATTTCATATTTTAATGATATTACCTTATATTTTCACGAGCTTATATAAGCTATTCGAAATGCTGCAATACGCTTTTTTTCCAAGATATTCGTATCTTCGTAAAATAGTTTGTTCGGATAAGCTGTATGTTCCAATTTATTTATTATGTTTGTACATCATTTGAAAAAGTAAATAATATGTTGAAGGCATTAACAACATTGATAGCTGTAAGGAGAGCTATCAGTATTTTACGTTATAATGGTCGACATCAAAATCTATCTTCCATTTTGTATTAAATTTGATAGCCATTAATCTTAATGAAATCGACACTTTAATAACAAGTTCCAAGTAGTGCTCATTTGAAATCGTGTACAGTAGAAGCTGCTAAAATACAATAATGCTTCATTTTTAATGTCTCTACTTCCAATTTATTAGTTAATCCTCTATAATGACATGATTTCGTACACGAAGAATAATAAAAAAAAATACCGACCGAAATTTCATACCGATAAAGATCACTCCTTGATTATACCAATAACTCCAATCCTCGCATCGGATATACTCGACAGACAAAACAAGTTCTGGCATATATACATAAATCGTGTCCAAATATTGAACGTTCGACGATATATATCTCTCGCATTCCACGAGATTTCTCCCGCCGTATTCCCAGCTATATATACAGGCGCACGACCTGCACTAATCATGCTGCACTAAAAAGAAAAAAAAAAGTAGACCGCGAGGGAAAAGAAAAAGAGTAAAATTAGCCATAACAATAGGGTTCGACAATGGGTAAAAAAAAAAAGAAATCCGACGAATATCTCGGAGATATATACAACGTGTACAAGAACACAACGTACATATCCTGAAGCCGCGGGAGCATGCAAATCACGAACTCCGACTTGTCACCGATCTGGGCAATTGCGAAAGTCCATATTGCTCCTCGAGGCCATTGCATGCAAGCACACACGATCACACACACAAACACCTTCTTCAATGGGTATAATACTATAATATATACCTATATACAGAGGCTCGCGTGTGTACAACGGAGCCATAGCTAATTCACACGAGAGAGGGCGAATATCGCGCGGGACGTAGTGCACTAAGTGCCAGGGCTAATATTGAGTTAATGAGCCGACGGAATTAGTGTCTCCCATCATTCCCCCCCGCCTCCCTCTCTCTCTCTCTCTCTCTCTCTCTCGTCGTACTTCCCTCTTCTCCTATATCGCGTTACAAATGCAAGTAATCGCGGTCAGCGCGCCCTCCATAATGGGGCTGATCCCATTAGGCGTAAATTTGTTTACAGACGCCCCGCACCGGTAGCTCGGAGCTAACGGCCCCTCTCTCTCTCTCTCTCTCTCTCTCTCTCTGTCTCTCTTTCTTCCTCTTTGGCTCTCGTAACCGCTATAATACCGCCAGCGCCTCTCGTTGCCCTATCGGTTTCCGTGGGCGTGCGCAAACGAGCGCCTCGGGCTTCGCAACGGGACGAGGAGGAACCCTGCGGGAAGAGAGAGAGAGAGAGAGAGAGAGTCGCGAAGAGCCGGAGCACCGGCGACTCGACACGCGCGTTGGCAGCTGAAATTACCACGCCGCGATAACAATTATAAGCCTCTGCGCGCTCGTGTACACCGCCAGTGTGTGTGTGTGTGTGTGTGCGTTTGTGGAAGCGCACGAAGTTGAGAGAATGAGAGAGAGGAGAAGGGAAGAGGCTGGCGCATGAAAACAATTGTTCAACGGAATTTAGGACGACAGAGATGCTGCGTTCGTCCGTCGAGGGAATGATACAGAAGGAAATTTATGTTGAACAACTCTATTTTTTAAGGGGCGGAGAGCCACTTTTTACGTGCACCCTCTTTCTCTCGGTTTGAACCCTATAGTTGTTCGTACGGATAATATACGCTGTTTAAATACCAACGTTAGATGTATAAAGGACCGTTTGATTTTGGGAATTGTGCTCGGCATGTTTAAGTTTCAATGCAAACCAAACGTATAGTAGAAAATTTTGAGTTAATTATCGCTAACTATTGCCTCTTCAATGGAAATGAAACAATTTAAATAAACGAATTGAAAACGGCATTTCAAATACATTTTCTTTTTTTGAGTGCTGATAACAGATTAATTGTACGCAGCTTTGTTTTAAATAAAAGCCATTGCTTGTCAACGTGTTGCCTGCGTATAGTTTATTTTCAAAATGTAGTTTTAAACGCAAGGGGAGAAAGTCGAGAAAAGCGTTAGATTAAAAGGATTAAAGGAGCACATGGGAGTTATGAGCTGTGTGTAATGGAATTATCGGATAATTCACCAACAAACAGACCTTTCGCACTTCTATTTTCTCTTTCACATATATTTGTAAAGTATTTTAGCCGGCTCAGTCCTCGAGAATATAAAAAAACAGAAAGTAAAACAAACAGAAGCGCAGCTGAAAGATAAGAAAAGTTCTCACACGAACAAAACTATGAATACATGGAATATCTTTGAATCAGAATTTTTGTCAATGTAAATGTAGCTCATCTGATAATCTGGGAGATATTTTCATTTTAAAAGAGAAATGTTAATGATTCTGTAAATAAATGTTATTTAAAATTTCAAGAAATATGCTTGAACCGAATACAACTTCATTTTAAAAAACACATTTTACGTTATTTTTATTTCAAAGTGTTTACGCAATATTTTAGTGTACAATTAAAATACAGTAATGATAAGCAAACAATTAATTGAAATTTCGTGGAATTATTTTGCGATGCGCTTCAGAAATGTTAAATAATTTCCATGTGCAAATTTCAACTTTACCTAAGTAAAAAGTTTAAATTTTAAAAAGTTAATTCTATCTAAATTTTTTCTATTTAAAAGTTTGAAAATATAATCCGGTCCATTTAATTTTACTGTCAAAGGCGTACATGCTATAGGATTTCAAATTGAAAGACTAGGCTAATAATTTTTTTTTATAACCACAGGTAAAAAAAGTTAACATAAAAGGGATAGGGCGCAGGGAAAGCATGTGCTACATGATAGTTAATCGAGTAATAATAATTTTTAATTAATGAAAAATTATTGTGCTATAAGTTTGCGCTGATGTTTTATACATACATATATTATATTTTATTAATATTTTATATATCAATTAAGCACATAAATATAAATAATTTATGATATTAATCATTTTTAGTAGACAACTAATTAAAAATACGAACTTGATAGAAATTGAAAAACACATAGTTTATAATACAGTCAATTACTTTCTACTTATTTAAAAGTGTTGAAAATATGATATAAAGTAGTATTTGTTTACTTAATAAACCAAAACAAATTATATAATATTATTATATTAATTCTCATAAAATTTCTATAGACAAAATATTAATTAATATGGATCTTTATTTCCATTCACGTTGGGTTTAATTTTTTTTCAAAGAATAGAAATATGCGTGAAATTATTACCTATACCTGCAATGGAGAAATATTTTATTGTGGGCTAATTTTCATATTTGAGCATAAATAACAATACACTTGTAGTATACTATAAGGTATTTCAAAACATATAAATCTAATGTTAAATATAAAATATACCATTACCGGAGATTGTAGTCGAATCATAAAATACATTACGGTTTCTACTGAAATATTTTTTCCTGCACTTTACATTAATTAGTATACAATTAGTTTTACTGTTCATTGAATACGTTTTGCGTTATTATTACGAGTATTATTATTCACACTAAAATATCATGGATTATTGCAAAGCATAAGCTGCAGTTTGTCATATGAATACTGCAATTAAGTACTAACTACAAAGCGTTCTTTAAACACAAATATTTTAAAGTCATTTATTTTCGTCCGATCAACGAGTTAATTTATTTCGTAGCAAATATGCATACGACTGACTTGCATCGCAAGATAAAAATTGCGAGTATTCCATTTGTTACTCATAGCTATCATAATGCAGTGGCAAGAAAACAGTCGAAATCGAAAGTGGTGGAAGTCCATCATCCTGTTGAGAAGAAAAATCCCGTTGGTCGAGGACGCTAATGCCCATAGGACAGAATAAGATCCGCGGGAAGAAAAGCGAAAAAGTCAAGCGTTAACGACTTTGCAGCACCCAACCGAGGAATCAACCTCCCCTTCCATAACCTTACTCCAATAACCCAGATCACTCGGGGAAGGAAAATAAATCCATCGATCACACGTGGAAGAATAAAAAAAAAAGGAGTATCTCCCGGGTTCTAATCCCTTTTTGCCAGACAGAAAATACCGCCGACCGAAGGATAAGCGTTGCGGGCTTTACGCTTATCCATCATGTATTCGCGTTAGTAATACCGTGCTGCGTGGATTACGTTATTAAAAGTGTGGTTTAGGCCAAAATTTATGCAGAAGTGTGGTTTGTTTTAAGAAATCAATTATAATTAGTCTGTCTATTATTAAATATTATTGAAGGATGATACTCTCCATCTGCAATGGAACTATTACATGTGTTTACATCAAATTCAAACCTAATAGAAATATTCGAGGAGATTAATTCGTAGTTGACGATAAAGACTTATAAAATAAACAATGCGATTTTTGCTTTGAACACTCTCAAACGGGTTAAATCATTTATTAATATTAAATATTTATTAGAAATATGTTTTTTTCACTTTTATACATAGTCATGTTACTAAGAGTAAGAAAGTTTCATGTGAAATTCCTGTATGCTGACAGCATTACATTTGTACTCCATATTAATAAATAACACTATTCTTCAAACATGAATAATAATAGGTTGGATATCTCCATAAACTATCGACTTATATTGTACATTACTCTTATACGAATAAGAAAAAATAAAAGTTTTTTAATCTAAAATAATATATTTCGGTCGATAAGTAATTCAGCAAAAGTACTCCCATAAGGCAGGTATGGAAATGATGCCAATATGCACTCATTTGCATTACCGTATCGCTCGCGTACGGCAGAATTTGTCACAGATGCGCTCCAATGCAGATTATCACGGGGAAGCCAAAAACAAAAAGCGACACCTCTACATATTTCACTTTCTTTCTCCTCACCGCCACTAATAGTGGCATATAGGCAGGTATTAACATCACAGTGGCGAGCGCGCGCTAGCGCTTTGTAATTCAAATGCGCGACTCCTAACTCGAGGGGCTGTTCTGCGTGTAACGGATGATAACGAGTTCTGGCTCGCGAGAGAGATATAGACGAGAGGGAGAGAGGACCATTGTCTAGCAGCTTGTAATCTGTCGCTTTCGATGCTCGAGACCCGAGAGCGCGTAAATATATACACACGATGCGTGCAGGATGTGTAATATGTATATATATTCGAGGAAAAGAGTTTGCGCAAACAAGCCAAGAATAAAAAAGCGAGGAGGAGGAGGAGGGACAAACATTTGTTTGGTTGCTGGAAACCGTCTATTTGCGTTCTGAATTCGAGGCAAACAAAGCAATGCAGGTCCTGCACTGCGTCAGGCGGATTTCATATGAATTTTCCAAGCATCGATTGTTCGTAATTCTAGGATTTTGTTTACCAACCCTTTTGTGACTTACAATTCGTCGATGAAAGGCTTTTTATGCGTTACTTGTAAGCTTACAAAATGAAAACCTTCTACTTTAAACAATTATATTTCAGGTACTTGACAAAACAATCAATAAGTTTTTAAAGCCGACATGTTTACAAATTTTATTTCCATAGTTGAGAAGAATGTTAACTATTAAATAAATCCTTTAGAATATGTTCGATTTTTCATTTTCATTAGTGTGAAAAGTTATTGCGTCCGAGCTTTTATTTATTGACTATTGTGAACTAAAATCACAATGTACCTAAATAGTATGAAGCTTTAAAATAGTTAAACTATATTTAAGACATATGAAGGACTCAGTATGCACGTAAGAATCATATGTATCACGAATGTTAAGCTTTGTCGTTATTTCGATTGATCGGACAAGTTCGTATTTTAATGTCCCGTCTCGCATGTGCATAGACGAATATCAAAATAGTCGCGAGTGAAAATCGTTTGCTTATATGGACAGTTCGGATGAGAAGTTTAATACATACACGTGCTTTCGGACAACTTACCTCGTCAGATCGTCAAGATTCATCACGCTTGGATAGCAGAGGAAGATGACCGAATCCGACTCGCGTACGTATAGCATCTGGCCCTGTATTTTTTTTTAAATTGTCAAAAATAAAAAGTTATTGATAATATTATTTACTAGCTTTCGTGTGCGCATTTACATTTAAATTAAATGAGGGAGAGGGTTCGTATAAGGATTCATAGAACCTTTTACTTTTTTTGCATGGAGGGTAAATTTAAGCAATGGATACTTCGTCGTTGAAATGACACCTTTTTATAGATTGAATATATATTGAATATATTTATACTTATACTTAATAAAGAATATTATTAATCTGGAGATCTATGTAGTTTGAAAGAATTGAGTGAAATTTAATATTTCATACTATATTTAAATAAAATAAAATCAAATCTGTTGTTTACAGTCAAGATCAAGCAATATTCTCTATAAATAAATTATATTTAAGAACTTTAAGTGTCGAATAGCTATAATCTTAATATAATATACTTGATAATTTTTAAGAATAGCAAGTTATGATAATTCTTAACAATTTTTAAATGCTCTAACTTTTTCATTTACAAAGTATAATATATATCTAAAATATTGCATTATATTCAAATTAACGTAATGAAAGTAGATAAGAATATTATTTACCTTTAGACGTAAGTAACAGTATTCCTCGGAAGCTTCGACTTGCATAACACCTTTTTTCGTTCGAAGTACATAGACGGTATTAATATGCGAAAGAATATTCTCGAAAGTCAGCTCAAGGTGTGGTCTTACCTTTTTAAAAGAAAAAAGAAGTAAAATTATATTTATAGATAATGAATACTAACATTATTAAAATTAGAATAAAATATCAAAGTATTTTTACATATTATATTAACTTTTACTGTGAAAGTAAAAAATGGGATAGATAATATAGGAAATGTAAGTATATGATGTTTTATTATTGTTTGATGTATCAAAAATGTCAAATATTGATAAAAAAACCATTTCATCTCCGTTCGTAAGTATTGCCGATACGAAGCTTTCGTTCTCCGAAGCCATAAAAATATCAAATTGTCAACATCAAAATATCGAATTGAGTATAAAAAAACTCTTCATTTCAAAAATTATGTATACCACTATAACCAAATCCAATTACTTGGAAAAATTAGAAATTTAACTGTAAATAGCAAAGAATTAGTAATTATCCAAAAGATAACCAAGGATGTGAACTTGATTTTTTGAAACTTTCACTTTTTATAATGTATACGTATTTATATATATATATTCTTTTACAATATACATAAATATACACTAATAAATAAAATTCTTATGAATTGGTGAATGTCTTCAAAACTAGAGTCCATTCAGATAAACGCTGAGAAACAGGTCTCATTATTTTGCACAAAAGGGGGTTCTTGAGAATTTCGAGAAAATCCGGAACCCATATATCCGTAGAAGTTGTATTGTAATACAGATTATAAAATAAAAATTTTCTAATAATAATTAATTTTACATATTCGGAATATTTAACTTTAAAGTACTGCAAATTACTCACTTGAATATAAGTATGCGTACAATATTGATAAATGATATAAAATACATGTTACATAATTTTTATTTTATTTCTGCTAAAAATTTCACTGCATACTTTCTTCTCCACCACATGTTATAAAGCACGAACAAATCTTTTGGCCACTCGTATATATTCACAAAATCATAAATAAACGTGAACCATTTACATATATCTCTTCCTCGAACAAGCTCGATGCAACAACAAAAAAATTGGCCTATACATCAAAACCGATTCAAATTTTCAGGAAACATTTTTAATGCTAACTAGTGATTCGCCGCAACACGGGCTTATAGCTGCGGCTACTAGTCGTCAATCCATCATCTGCAAGCGTTCATGAGGAGAGTTCGCATGAATATGCATAAACGGCCTGGGCTAAGCGACGATGACGCATCGCTATACAAGTTACGTGCCCGGAGTACCGCCAAAGCGACACAAATCACGCGTGTCATGCGCCGCCGCCGTCGTGAAACCCTCGGCAGATTTAACCACCAGTTGACCCGCCAGCCCTTAATTTGACGTGGCCGGGACTACGTCGCTCCTGATACAGTCCTCGAACCGGCAAAGACCAACGTTAGAGGTAATCCGGGAGCGCTTTGTTATACAAGGATCAGTTGCAATTTTAGTCTGCCGGTTGAAATTAATTATGGAAATCAGCGAAAGTATATGAATTCAATTTATTAGTCGAAAGTGAATAAATATTATTTAACATACAATGGAATATTGTTCTTTAATACTCGAATAAAATTCGATATGGGTCACGTGATAATAAGAATTGGAAAAATATTTGTACGAGGTCAAACTATATCATGAGTTTAATTATAAAATTAAATTTTATAAAAAGTTTATATATATATATGTGTGTGTGTGATATTTGTCACGTATACAAGGACTATTGAAAAGTTAATTTTGTTTTTATCTTAGACAAAAAAAACTACCACTTGGATGTGGCTGTTAAAATGAAGAAAATTTTTCTATACAAGAACTAATTTGCTTTTACCAAGAGATGAAAGAACTGGCTAGAGAAAATAGAAATAGAAAAAGAAAAAGTAAGAAATAAATTGCAAATAAATATATTTTATCATGTTTACTCGTTGTATTATTTCGTTACGTACCTATGTACAGTTTATTCGTAAAGTTAATGTTGAAACTTTAAAGTGCTTTATCGAATGATTCCCCATCATGGTGAAATTTTGCTTGAAGCGACACGGCTTTGCGTTTCCTTTATACCCATACAGGTATTACAAGCTCCCCTTTTAGGACAAAATTACATTACGTTCGCTGGCATTCTTCAAATTGAAAAAAATTCTAGGTGATATTTTCTTAGTCAAAAGAACGAGCTCAATCTATAATATAGATTTAATTCTCGTTGTACTAAGATTTTTCTAAAAGGAAGGTGGACTAAGACACATTTACAAAAGTTTTTACGAAAAAAAAATATGCCAATTCAAATTTTAGCAATAAATATTTTAACGTCGATAAACGTTTACGGTTATTTTAAAAAAATTATTTTATTAACGCTTTCCTAAGAAAGTTATAGGTATTACACATTAAAAGATATTTATTTACTAATTTTAAAATGTATGCAAAGGATATGTTTTTTTTTTCTTTATCATTATGAGGTGCATAACTATTACACACATTTTTTTAAATTTATCTGCGAAAATGTAATTGATCTCTACTTATGAAATTTTGTTAATAAAGATTTTGTGGTTTTCATATTTATTTATTCTTACAGTATGATTGTCTTTTTTAGTGATAATAAGTAATAAAGTAAGAATCATTTCAGTTTACAAAACAGTATATTCATAGTAGATCTTGACCTGTAGAGTGAAAACGTGATATCCGCCTAAAAATATGAGAGTTTATTTATACTATATAATCAACATATATATTCAACTATATTTTATGATGAATACGTCGACCTTAAATCTCCTTCTGTAATGACCGAAATATCTCACAATACCCAATATAACAGCCCTATGTTCCTGTCAATCAGTTGGACAATACCTATGAGCCATTTCTGATTATAAGATCATATAGTCTGGAGTCATTTGTGATAGCAGCATAATCTCTTTTGAATATTCTGTGGAATACGAAAATATTTCGTAAAGAAAATTATTATCCTCGTAACGTCAATATGAATCAAAAATTCATAGAAGTCTTAATGAAATTTCTACGAGAAAAGAAATTGTAGTCGAGTTAATTTTTCAGGGTCCATACTGAGAAAGATTCTTATTGGATAGGTTAGAAGTAGCTGGCGAAGATGACTGAAGTTAGATCTGAAATAGTGGCGCGTTTGCGAAGTCCGCGGAGCTATGGCTGCCGTCGGACAGATAATCCCGTTATGGATAGCTGGCATTTCTTAGAGACCAGAGAAGACTGACACTTTTAAGACAATGCTCGTTTTTTCTTTGTGAGTACTGGTATTTTTTCCTTCTTGGTTTGCTTCTTTGCTATCTGGACGAGAGGAAAAAGTAAGAGTAATTTCAAGGTTGACGTAACCTTTATTTATGTGATAAAAGCCCTTCAAAACAGGAGACTTTATTGTATTTATCTCTAATTTACAAGCTTTTTATATTATCTGACTATTGTTGATGATACAGCAGATAGTTTTTTATCAAAACCAATTTTATCCTTTTAAAAGTTTTTGATGCATCATATTTATTTTTAGATTTATTATTATGAGTATTGTACTATATAATATTTCAAAACTGAAAAATTGAAAAAATATCTCAGTAGTAAAGCATATAGCAGAAGAGAAATGTTAAATACGGAATCTTTTAAACTCATACTAACCAGAGGTGGAGAATTTAGTCTTAAAAATACTAATCACTTTTTAAGAATGCCTTTGGAGTGTTAGGCATCATTGCAATAAGCCCCAAAATACTACTACAGTTTTATTAAAAATATCTTTTAAGAGTGGTCCTCAGTGCGATTGATGCGCTCGAAGTCTATTTTTATTAACTTTGGCTATTTAAATCACTTAAAAGTTAATAACAAAGTTTCGGCATCTACAATAGGTATTTAAGATTATTTTACAAAAGGTTTCATGAATTTAAGTGCAGATACAAAGCAATGATCTTGTAAGTAAAATAGAAGTCGATGAGTAGATCAATTCAAAATTTCACGTGTAGTTCTTACAAGATCATTGCTTTATTTCTTCAGTTCGTGAAACCTTTTGAAAAATAATTTTGAATACCTATTACAGATGCCGAAACTTTGCTATTAACTTTTAAATGTTTTAAACAGCCACTTTTAAGTTGTGTTGTGGCTGTATAACTGTAAAGTTGATGCCAATAAAAATTACTATAAGTACTATACTTACTACACTTTTAAGTTTAGCGTCATCCGTAATCTAAAGGGTTAATGTGTTCTCGTAAATGGTCACTAAGTTTGACGTTATTAACATTATCCTAAAAGACAGCGTAATTTTTTTGACAAATAATCACTCGATAAATCAACAATAAAATTAAATAAAAGATTAGAATACAATTGATTCTGTTTACTGATTAAACGGAAAGAAGCACTGCATTTTCTTGAAACTTTAAGGAATTACATTTTGTGCAAAATAATGAGACCCGTATCTCGGTGTTTTATTGAATATCTATTGGTGGAAATTCCAAATGTTGTATTTAAAATGAAAAAAGTTTACTCACTGTTAGAAGAATATCGTTTAACCTGCAATTACCATTGCAAACTTGGGGGATGACTCGTGTAATCGTGCATCCGGTTTGTACTATAGTCAGGTCCCGATTGAACATTAGGTGAAATGGAAATACTTGACAAAATGTGGCTGGACTAACTTTTGGTTCTTAAACATAAATATTTTAAACTCTTGTTATAAATCATAACACTAGCTTTTAATATAAACAAAATAGTTTGTTATGAAATATAATTCAATTCAGTTTTTTCGGGACGTTCACCTGTTATTTCACATGAGTGTTTTTATTTTCAAAATAAATTGTTCATATATGAGTTGTGTGATAACTCGCATAGCTTCATTTTATTTTAACGTGTATAGTGTTTAAAATAATTGATATGAAAGTTTCACTTTTATACTCACATTGTTGTGGGAAGCAGTTAAAAGTGATAACAATCGTAGAATAAAATTTTTTGAAATATGGGAAGAGAAGAGAAACTATGTAAATTACAGAATACTTATTTAAAAGGGTGCGTAGGAATTTTCCAGGATATTTATTTTTCAGTTTGTAATCTGAATGAAACCAAACAAATACGCCAAGCGAAGTTTCCAATATTCAACCTACGAGTAATACTTGTGTACTGTCTAAAGTAAATGCCATATCAATTGAAACAACAATGCATTTATGTATATTGTTTTAACCATTAAATATTATTTAATAAATTAAAAAGAGTAGTTAAAAAAATAGTAAAGTAGGTGCTTACACTAAGAGGCAATGAAACTTTTTTTAACTTTGTACAGAAGTCATACATATGAAGTCAAAGTTTTATAAAATATGATACATTTTAATTTAGTTACAATCATTCAAGAATATCACTTCATTAAATTATTTACAGACTGGAATAGTCTAAGACGAATGTTAATTATAAAAAGAATTTTGACTTACCGACAGATAGACATTCAAGATCAGCAATCATTGGTTTGGAAACAACTCCAGGGCCAGACTGCTCAGTAATAAGAAACTGTACATGGTCACACTCATTTTTTGTTTTTAAAATTTCCATATCTACGTCAGTGCCATGAAGTTTTTTTGCTACCGTCTATCAAAACAAACAGTAAAATAATTTTTTAGCCTGATTCATTTATATTTTATACGTTACAGAGTATATAAATATTAAATAATTACATTATTTTTAAATTACTTAATCGAAAATTAATATTATGAGAAAACGTTAAACAACGTTCGGTTTGAGAAATTTTATAGAATTCGAGACAAAAATATTCAAAATATTCCAAGGAAATATTCAAGATGTTTCAGAGATGGACACTTTACATTTATGTTTGTACTCCTTTAAAGAACTCATATGTCAAGTGCACATAAAAAATGTATTTCGGTACACGCTTAGATATGCATTAGGATATAAACATTATTCACGTCAAGACGTATAAAAAATGTGGTTATCATAAAGTTTCGTATGGTAGTTCAAGAGTACCTCCGAGAACATTTTAATAAAAAGATTTTTTATTTTTGAATTTAATAGCATCTTGCGATAAAAAGTTAATTTGTACAAGTGCTATTTTTATGTAATCGTGCAGCCTACTAGCAAATGTGTATTAATATAGATTTCCTATTATTTTTAAATTTAATTTTACAACGCTATATTGGGATGACTTTGTAAACTTTTCACTTTCCTCTTGTGGACAACTATAGACGTATTGTTAGATACTAATGACTGTTTATTGAACTGTAAAAATTACCTTAACAATTCCAATAACAATGTGTTCGAGGCCAGGCCGATCTGAGTAGTAATGAAGAACGAGTGCTCCGTCTTCCGGCCTCTCTGTGCATCGGAAAGATGGTGCCCGCATTCCGGGGTACAACGTACCCAAGTGATCATGGAGGGCATCCAAATTCTGAATAAATGTCATTGTTAGATATCTTCATTATATTTCCCCTTTTAATTTCATTAGGAGTGGATGCAGATATGGTTCTTTCCATTTTGTGTTAATATGCATAAAAGGTAAGTAGTAATTGTCTATAAAAATATTTATTGACCCAATACTTTTGTGATGTATATCGATAAAAGATTATGACAATCTCATATATAACATTCAAATCTAATTGTAATTTCATTTTACCGATGCTTAGGGTAAACTATTGACGCTGAAAAGCAATTTTCTAAATTTAATTTCCATTCATTGCGTACTCTCTCGTGGAAGCGACCAAAGCACCAAAAAGGTAGTAGATAGGTTAAAAAAGTAAATGGACGTTTGACTTTGATCAGTCGTACACGGCTACTTCAGAAATTTAGTTTTTTTTGCTGCCCTCCTATCTCTCGGTCGAGTGCGAAAAGTAAAGAGCGCCGTGATTTATACGTGGCTGTCCAGCCGGTACGTATACATATATATAGCGCGACAGGAACAAACTGCCAGTACGTGCTGGGCTCCACTGGAGAAGAGTCGGAAATGAAACGTCGAGCAGCGGAACTTAATAATGGCCTTGTATGTACCGCGCGCGGCCCAGTATCATTTCGTATAGATACGCTAGAGTTCAGCTGTGGCGCGGTGCGCTTTGGCGTGGAGCGTGTGAGAGAGAGAGAGAGAGAGGATCCTTTTTTGCAGACTTGCTTGCGCGCCGCGCGCTCGCTTTTGTCGCCGCGCGTAAATTCTGAAAACTCTTGGCCGTGCGCGCCGAGTCCTTTTTGCGCGGCCTCCTCGCCTTATAATAAGGCTAATTCATTGCCTACAATTCGCGCTCTGTTTAAACTTAAAGCATCAAAGACCGTGGCGCATTTTTATAATTCATAACTGTATCGAGCGAGTAAAAAGTCTGTCCACTTCTTTCAGATTTTCCGTGGTTATTCAGTGATCCAGAGCAGAGTTACATAATTACAAGTTTAAACGTTACATCCTCTTTTGCGGTCAATCATATGTTATAAGCATTTATAAAAAAAAATGATTATTTTGTTATACTTAGACGTCGATTGCAAACAAAATTGTACATGTTTAATTACTGCATGAAATAAATAGTTGATTTTGATAACGTTTAACATACTGTAAAAAATAGTGTGAGAAGGTAATATAAAAGTAAAGTACTATCTAAAATTTTCTGAAATTTATTTATGTAAAATTAATTATTTACTGATTAAGGGGATGTTCTAAATGTACCGAGATTTTTTTATCGAAAATTTTGGAGATAAAAATCGCTGTGAATGACAAATGTAATTTTCGAGAACAAAAATATCTTCTAAATGTGGATGGGATTTCATAAAATTGAAGACACGTAATGTTCACATTATTACCGAGACGATGACCGAGAGTTGTTTTCCAAAAATTAATCTCTATCTTTATATAATTCATTAAATGTAGAAATTATATAAGTGTATCTATAATTGATAAAGTAAGTATACGTGTAGTATTAACTATGTAATTTCCTATTTATTACTGAATATTATGCCTATAGCACTTACAGCAAGAATTGTACATCTTGTATAACTTTTTTATGCAATTATTTATTGATATTCATGAAAATTCTCACTGAAACATCGAGAGACTTATAAAAAGAAACTAACTTTTTGATGATACTAGCCGGAGAACGTCCTTATAATACCGTATCAGATCAATAAACATAATATATAATTTATAATCCCCTGACCTAGATTCATAATTATTGCAACTAATACATTTTCTTCCCAGAATCAATTAATTCTACGTAATAAACTCCAGTAATCGATTCCAATGCTGTACGCAATCAGTCCCCTGCTCTTATTTATTAAACGTAAACCATCCAAAATCAAGCGTGAATTTCCACGATATAACTCATTGCGTAAAAGTAACGCCTGAGCATTTTTACCGTCAACTTTTTCCCAGACGCGCGACTCAGTCGAGGTACGAAGGATGTCGGCAAAAACTAATAAAAGATAATGAGCGCATTTGTATTCCGAAAATGAAAAGACGGCGCTAATCTAACGTGCGCGCACATACATATACATACGTAGAGCCGCGAGATTTGAGCGGTCGAAGTGATTTTCGCGTGGTTCAATGTACCCGCAGCAAAGTAGACGTTGGGTGCGCGCATCAGCCGACAAAAGCCGCCGAGGGAAAAGTGATTAGCCCAGACGTTTCCCTCCCTGGAGCAGATAGCGCGCCGGTGCATGTAAGTCTTACCGCCGGTATAACCGATGCTTATATATATATATGCGCACTCGTTGTACCCACAAACTCGCATGTGCTGCAAGACGCGCGCAACAGTGAGCGAGAGCGCGAGCGAAGGAGTGAGAGTTCAAACCGAAGTAGCGATATGCGCCGTTCACTCTCGCGACTATACATACACGTGTGCAGCGCGCTCTATTCCCTTTGGCACACACAGGCGCGCGAGCGTCCGCTCGTAAATTTGCTCTCGGGCTTCTCCAAGCAATTATACGTATAATGCGGGTGAAGATACGCTTCCTTCTCTCTCTCTCTCTCTCTCTCTCTTTCTCTTTCTCTCTTTCTCTTTCTCTCTCCCTCGAGAAAATTTCGAAGTTGTAAAAGTCTCGTTTTTCTTACGTTTAGGCCGGTTAAGCGCAATATAATGAGGAATGTCATCCTCTCTTGCCTTTTAACGGCTAGATATTTTAGTCATTTGCGTGAAATAAAGGAACGTTATTCTTCGACGCACTAAATATTTCTCAAGGTATGTTGAAGCAATAATGGGTATAACGAGGATTTCGCAAAAGTGAGATTTTTTTGCTTTCAACATTTATCGTTAGGAAAGTCGAATTCGCGCGGTATAGAATGTACTATGTACGTAATGATAAATAGGTAATGATGCCTCAAAGTTTGTTCTTACATAGACTTTCTTTTTATTGAATTGCGGTATTTTTTATTACTAGTTTTAATGCGGCATTCAGTAAATTTTCTAATTCAATCCAACGATAAATCCAGACTGTACACATCTTAACTCAGTCACATGTGCGCTCAATGCGTATATATTGGAGTTGCATAAAGCCGATTGTACCTTTATGTACACAAAGTAATAATGATGGTATCAATTATCTGCTTAACCTAACCACTTACGACGATACTAACTTAATATCCAGAATCAAGATGATGACATTGTTATATAACGGTTTCTGTTTCGACTTAATCTCAAGTTTATTGTACATTAAATATAAAAAAAACCTCCTTAGGGAAAGTTTTAATTTGTATATTATATGATGTTAAGTGTATGTTTTCACAAACACGTTCGAGACTTGTTTAAAAGTTTAATCATTTCTAATCCTTCAATATTATTGGTATATGTGTAACTAGATTGAAACCGAAACTAAAAGAAATGATCACCTTTTTTATTATATTCTTCTTATTTTTTTATGATTTTTTATGATTAATATTCTATAAATTATTTCTGCTGATGTAGTACTGTTTTATTGCTTACTGTTTAAATTGAACTACATTCAATTGGTTTTGCATGTTTTAGTTGGAACGTGGTTTAAAATTATAGTCACGGAACGATATTAGGCGGAAGTAATGCAAGGTTTACCATAAATTACTCCTCAGAACGGTAACTCTTACCGGAACATTAGGTAATATAATTCACTCGCATATGAACATGCGGAATTTGGAGAATTTCTGACGCTGATATAGATTCGGTATCTGAAGTAATACGGATAATGTTGCTGGTAACAAATTGAATTTCTCGAGTAACGGTATATTATAATGGCTTAGAAAAATATTTTAAATAGAAAATAAGATAAAAAATAATAGAAATAATTGCAATAATAAATATTTTAACTACTTTGTAAAAATTTTTATTACATTTAGCAATAAATGATCAAAGTAAGTTAGATTTTAATTTACGGAATATCACAATAGTATATATGACGAAGTTTTCCAACAGTATGTAAAAAATAATACTTTAAAATAAAACATTAATTAGAGGTGGAGAGTCGATCCATTCCAACGAAAATACACTTTTGAATTAGAAGGCCGACTTTTTAGAAGTTTATTGTAAGCTACTTCCCTCTTCAAGGCTATGAATCTCTTAAATAATTATAGACAGCTTGGATAGTTGTGTGGTAAAATTAATGTAACATGTTCTTCACGTTTGTGAATCTGAAAAAATAATACTCTCAGGGTTAGTTTTTGGTTTATATAAACGAATTAATTTTATTATACGCTTTTTCTGTGTGCACTTAAATACTAAAAAAATCTTTTTGTGCACTTGTTATTCATAGCCCTGAATAGGTACGCCGTCTACAATAAACGTCCGAATCATCCGGCTATATAATTCAAAAGTGTACTCCACCTCTAATAAGTAATCATCTACGAACGTTACCTTTATTATTATAAAACATTAATCTATAAAATATTCTTATCAATACTTTCTGGTACCTTACTGAGAGAAGTAAACGTATTATTCAATGAAACCTTATTTGATGGTAATTTACTGGTTGAATAGCTAATATTTTGACTATATTTAGCTTAAAATAATGTAGGAAAAAGGATAGATGTAAAATATCTACGTTTGAATAGAGAATAAATTAAAGTATATTTTTTGTCCATGGTCGGATTTCGGTACCGATCATTTCAGAGAGATTCAGTTGGAAACGTTGACAAGACATTGAGTTTGTGGACCGCACGAGGGGAAGTAGCCCTCCGCTTGCTTCCCCTCCCGCATGCCACCGATAAACTACCTCAATCAATAGTAGATTAGGCCACGTGGGAGGAAAAAAACTTGGACACTCCAGAAATTGTGTAAATTTAGGCTGAAGATTTGTGAACAATAATTACGTAAAGGAACACAGAAATAGTACGTATAAAATTATAATTAATAGATATGATTATCTTGAACAATTTAATTTTTAAATTGCAAGTTTTTTTAACTCCGTCATCAAAACTTTATAACAAAACTTGCGGTATTTCATATTGCAGTTTTCCCATTTTTCTTGTACACTAAATTTTTTCCCAAGGTCTCGCAAAGTGATTATGAATAAAAAAAGTTAACAAGGCTTACGGTCCTAACTTCAAAGATACTCTAATTTAATGATATGCTATAATATTACAAGTATAGTCTGTAAAATATGTATGTTGCGCATTTTCTTTTTTTATATTTATATGATTTTTACACTATTTATTTATATTTTAGTATATTGTGGTATAATATCAATAAATTTTATTCGTATACAACCTCAAGACTGTATTTTTGGTAATGGAAAGAAACATTGTCCTACAAAAAGCTGAGCAATTTTGAAAAATTCATGGACCACAATCATTTTAGTTTTTGTAGAATTACGTGAAACAAACTCAAATTTTTACATTTTAATCTTATGTATCAGATCAAAAGGGCCTATTCCACATCTCGAGATGGGGCTATAAGTTATCGTATACCTAATAGGAACCTATAAAACCTAAAAATTAAAACATAATTCTATTCCTGAGATCGACTTTAAAATGGCCATGAAATCTTCCCTAGAATTATTTCAATGGGGTTAAAAAATAACAACCAAAATATCCCGATTAATCGCTTTTTACAAGTTGGTTATTTTAAAATAAGTTCATTAAGCGCGCTCTCCTTGACCGAAGATTTTAATGCATAAAAAGTCGGGCGTCGTTCCATTGTTCACGCGATCTCTGACGAGACTGAGAATCGCGTGGGAATTCATCAATTAGGAAGCCGCTGCACTACGGAGGCACGATCAATTAATATTAATCGCTCATTGTCGATGCTAAATTATAATGGACGTACGACCTTTTCCGCGCATCTTACGCAATTGACTGCCTTCCCTTTCATTACGCCTTCCGGATGAGTATAGATGCGCGCACCCAAGACTTTGAAAGTTATCTCATTACGCGCAATTCTGTTCCTTTTTTAAAAAGGTCATTATTAGGGAGTTACCTAATTTGAAATGATTCGATAACAATGTGTAATTTCGCGATAAAAGAATTTAATATAGAAGCCCCGAAGGAGGATTGTTAGAAAATTAAGTTTACTAATGTCCTTTATTAAGAATTCCATTACCATTCTCGGACTGGGAAACGTGTCACGTTAATTGAATGCACATCCATTTCTTCAAGGCATTAAAGTTTATTAAAATGTAAATTCACAGAGGAAGACGTAAGTCTTTAAAGGTTATAAAACAATGATTACTCTAAGCATAAGGAAATACAAAGTGGAATAATATTATATAAAACTACTTGTGATAGGGTATTTTTGCAAGGAAATTTTATGCTCAGAAATTAGCTTGTGCTAAGATCCGAGGGTTTTACTTCTTGTTGCATTTATCAAATTTGTATCTGCGCAACACTCGCGATTTTGCCAAGATCCACCCATATTTAATTTAATTTACGAAAGCAAAATATAATCCTATTCATCTTTGAGAATTATGCTAATCTAGTTAGATTTGCTCATTTAATCTGCACACAAAATTAAATAATAACAGAGCATCGCACCTGCAGGAAATCCCTGGGCGTTGCTCCGAGGACCTGAAGAATCTTATCGTAACCCGAGTCTTGGCAGAATTCGAAAAACATCTTTCCGAATAGCTCCAAAATCTCATTCGCCGGGATATCTGAAATCAGATTAAAAAAGTATACGGTTAAATATTCTGAAAATACAATGCGAAAATTATTTTACATTTGCATTATCTATGTGTATGCAGATATAATTTTAGTACTTAATTTATTAAATCTAATTATAAATATCCATATAAAAAGCATAAAAGTGATAGTAAAATTCAATATCGTAGGTACTTGATTAAATTTAAATAATACTGGATGAAATACATTAATTTAGCAATATTTGATTTTTAAAAGTAAAATATCCAAATTAATTTAATAACTGTGTTTTAAATAAACAGATTGATCATATAATATTTTTTATTATAGTCTAAATTCGTAATAATTATATTAATTTAAAAGAGTAATAAACTTGCATAATAAAAATAAAAATCTTTTTAAAAATACTTTATTGTATCAAAAATATATTCAATTTCAAAATATATTGCAGTAAGCATGGATGTCTGTTTTTTTAAATGATATCTTCACGCTTATACTTTTAATTAGCTTTATGTGGAGCTGTAGCCAGATAGCGTACATTTAAAATAATTGAATCATTACTTAGTGGACACAAAAATACTTTGAAACATGTTGCCTACTTTTCAGTTACATAACAACCAAATACTTTTATGATAGAACAGAAATTTTATTGAATTGTTTAAAAATAAAATGAAATTGTACTGTAGAAGTTTATTAAATAAATCATGTTACAAAAGTAATAAATGTCGTTCGTTCATTCTATATTTTGTTTTATGCTTTTTTCTTTAAATTTAGGAAACGGAAATATTCACAATTATCCGCAATCATGTGAAAGATCTTTAACTTTATTTAGTTTCTTTTAACGTTAATGAAAATCCAGTTACTTAGAGAAAATCATTTACAGTTGCAGTAGTATTTCTCTCTATCGAAATACTTTCGTTTTGAAAGCAATGCGTACAAATATATACATGTATTTACAGAACTCTTATACAGATAGCATAAGAGTCAGAACGTTGCATCGTAGTCGACTATTATTAGATTTCCTCTAGCGGGAAAAATACTTCGAAGGGAGGAAAATTAATGCAATTTTAAGAACGGAGAAAGAAAACTCCACTGCGGCGCTATCTTCACTTCGAGCCCTTTTCTCTGCTGAAAAATCCATTTTGCCGAGATGCTTGTCAGAGATGGTTCTTTACTTTTTATTTTCTTCGGGCACTTATGAATCACATTCGCATAGCACTTTGTACGTATTGCTCATTGTAAAGTCTGAAAGGCCAACAAACTCATAAAAAGTGTAAAATTCGTTTCTGCACCTTAACTTTCTTATGTTTTCTCTTAAAAGTAGAATAGAGAAAGAGAGAACTCAGATTCACCTGCACCATATGTGAATGTAATATTTACGAAAAGACTTTTGTTGCAGCATACAAGATTTGAACTTTCTTAGAAGAAAATAAAGGTGGTTAATGTGTACGAAAATAGTGTCTTAGATATGTCATGGTACAGTAGCATTTTAAAAATATCTTTCGCATTTTAAGTCGACAGAACACATTGTTTGGTGTTTTTATACAATTAGTCAAGTAAGACCGAAGCTTCATATTTTTCAAATAAGGATAAAATAAATGTAGCCAAAATGTCAATACAATTCTGGTATATATTACTTTATACAGCTTCCCAGCCTCATTAATTTATCAACTGCAGCACATAATTAAATATATTAATTTATTTTACTACGTTTAAAATATAAGACTAATATTTTAAATGTAGAAAATATAAATCTAGAAGTAAAGACTAACAGAAATTTTATTCTATTGATCGCTTAAATAAATCGGAGATCTGCCGACAAAATATCAGAACTGCCTCAAAGAATTGTGCCACAAAAAATACAAAATGACAGAACCAAGATCTTTGCATAATACAATCCAATTATTATTCAAAATATTAATTGTAACGTAATTAATTCTAACTTTAGAATAGTAAATGAAATATTTCAAACCTATAGTATTAATTTTACTTTCATATATATTTTTTATAAGTATGATTTATAATTTTTAATGTTCTTAAGCTAAAAAAAATCCGTTTTCGAGTATCAGAGTTGAATAATAAAATTTTTGCAGTTTGGTTTTATTCGCAGTACATATTCATCACGACGTTTTTTGTTTATTTTCTTCTTTTGAAAACGTAACTCTAAAGACACGAGGGCTTCACAAGAAAAAATAGAATGTATCGCGCTTTAGAAGGTCCATTTTGTAAGCTTTCTATAGCTCCTTTGAAATACGTTTCTTACATCGTAAAAAACAGACTAATAAATTATGAAAAAGCTGTTATTCAATTATGGCCGTATTCATATTATATGCTTCATTTGTTTCATGAACACTCTTTTAATTAAATGAATCGAATTCATGTTAACATTCCTACGTAATAAAATTGGCAAAACCCGTTTTTAACTATTGCAAGGAAACGTAAAATCAATACTCGCTCCAGTTTACGTATGTTGTTAGCATCTTGGTAACTTCATTACCGTTCAAGAGTAGCGATAGGATGTGGAGGCGGTATTGTGCTAATTCTATAGTAAATTTTGTCCTAATTACTTATGTCATGCATCTGTCGAGGGTGAATCTTGTTTCGTATGTTCATCTGTTATTCGCTACTGAAGCACCGTTCAGAGAGAAATGTGTGTCAACATTGCGCCAATTATTTATTTTAGATAAAACTTTATACGAATAAAATAAACTCTCTAGTATACACTTACCGGATTTTAAAAGTAAATAGATTACAAAAAGACATATCACATAATAAAAATTAATTACGTAACTTAAAATAAAACAGTCATCCAATAAATTAATGACTGATATGCTTGAACGTACAACGGAATAATTATGCGACAAAAATTAAAGCTTAAGCTTACAGAAAACAAACACGATACGCAACGTCAAGAATTAACATAAAGTTATCATTGTAGCAAATAATATTCGACTTAAATGAAAAAAATATTTCCCTAACGTTCTCTTTAGAACTATCATTTGGATACTTAACTTTTCTATTTAATGTTTATAGAAAAATGTATTTTATTTGTAAAAAAATTTTAGTTGCAATTTGCGAAGAGAAATCATTATGCGAAACAAAAGTCATTTCAGTGCTTGTTTGTATACACGGAGCTCATTATTCTCGCACAAAACATTGTAATTATTGCACTCCCGTTTATTGACTTCAAATATTTACACTTAAGCATTCAATGATTAATCCAAAATACTAGCTTATTTTCATTAATACATACTGAGACGATTGACGGCAGCGGAAATGATGTTGTAAGTGACCTCGTCGTCGTAAATCTGGCGAACCAAAAATTGGCCCTCCATGTTGACAGCTGCATCCTTCCTGTAAAATTAAATAAAATTAAATCAAAATAACATTCATATTTAATTTAAAGTAGATATTTCAGTTGAATAAAGTAGATAAATCAAATGTTTTAAAGTAGAAAAATTGAGTGTACTATTTTATTTAATTTCAGTGCATCTGTAATCTATATAATTCATTTTTTACATTACAATCTAAAACTTAAGTCTTCTATATTTGAAAAAAAATCAGTCCAGGAAATCTTAAGAATACTAAGACACGGGAACTCCAATTTAATTTAAAAAGTTCGAAATTAATATAGGTAGGCAGTACATTTATGTGCCGGTATACATCGTCTGGATGTACTCGGAACTTATCTACTAAATCGTATTATATCTCTTCAAATATATTGCCCGTGTTAATTTTACTTCTGGGTATAGTCTTCGATACTCCATCATGACAATGTATTGCAAATTAAATGATATTGAAAATATATCGTTTAATAAATGTAATATGTTGTACAATCTAATTTGCTAAGATTTTCCGTTAAGAAAAAAATTACTTAATTATGTACATCCGTGAAATATCTGTTTTAATAAAAACGCTGACTTCTTCATCTCTAAGAGAGAAAATTTCCATTTCCATTTTTAGAGAAAAATTATCATTCCATTTACATTCTCGCATCGGGACGGAGTCCTTTGTATTCCAACAGAATACTAAAGATAATACGTAATTCTAATGTTTTAATAATATCCGTTTTATTTTTCAGCTATTTTTTTCATCCTTCAATTGTTTTCATGCAAGAGATTCCCTTATCCATAAGTATATCCCTGGTAGAGATTTGACGAGTTTAACTAATTAACGTAATAATCATATGGCGTCTTTATGGAGAACAATGTACTTTCAATTGTTCTATACCGCGAATTCTATTATTCAGTTTTAGCTAGCTTTCAACTATATAGTGCGTAGTTCTTATACGGATCCTCAAAGTAGAGACCCATGTAAAAATGATTTATATATAATAATTATATATCGATGGTTGGGATGAAGAAGGTTCCATTTCTTATGCGCGCAAAAAAGCTTATATTTGTTTATTTCAGTATTGTAATCAAGTATGAAAAATAATACATGTGATCCAAACGTCCAGCATATATATTTCTTGTAGTAAATGTTCAATAGTGTGTAGGCGTGATTTGAAACTTCAAATCTTGAGACAACAATTTTTAGGCATCATCGTTTGAAAAAGTTAAAGGTAGCTATCGGCACTTTTAATGTAATGTTACTTCTAGTCTAGGGCATCGGTCTTTGAACGGCGAAAGTCACGCGGAAGAAATTACACCATATGTATGTGACTGTTTGCGCTATTACTGCGCGGACAAAATGCAGGTGGGTATTCCTTTTCTGTGTCAGCTTTTCCCTGAGTTTTTTTTTATACCTCTTTACGACCAAGTGAATCCAGCATAGATCATAAGAACTTATAAAATGGCTTTTATAGGTGCCGCAAGGAAATATGGTTGCAAAGATTGCGTGTCGGGTGTAGAATGAGTTGGCAGAAAGAACATTTCAGTTTGCGAGATTTCTTTAAAAACCCAACAAAGTTTACACTAAATGCAGAAGAAGAAAAACGAAAAATCGGATCATTGAAAAAGATTTTTTTTCAGTTTGGAACGGTGCTTTTATGGCCTGAGTGAATACTATGTAACGTCACAAAGGATTACTCTTTTATCATACTAGCAAAATTCATGCACTCACAACGCGCTTTATTTTTGCACATGGGCCTTTGATTAAACTCTAACAAACACATTGAAAATTAAATAATATTTTCCACTTCACCAGAAGTCTTTTTTTATTAATAATCTTTCTCACAAAATGTTAGTGTCTTACCATACAATAAATTACAACGCATTCTAATTTTTGTGGTTATAATATAATATTAAATAGAATTTGCTTTAAAATAAAATCCTTAATATACATACTATGAATGCATTATACACACTGAGAAAAGTTTGGTATAACTGCTGCACAAAACAAGAGAGCGCTCCTATACTTTGATTTGGTGTGGTTACTGCCTCACTTCGGGACGTCCACTGCCCCAAAGCGAGGCATCATCCCTCCCGCTAACGCTCACGTAAAGGTTAGGTCCGCGTACGGAGTATCTCTTGTCCCACTATGAGACGCGAGACGTCCCAAAACGAGGCAGCAGCAGCACCAAAACAAAAATACAGTAGCGCTCTCTTGTTTTGTGCGGCTAATGTCCCAAATTTTTCTCAGTGCACTAAATGATTTATTTAAGAATCTATTCAATAACATACTTAATTCTTTCATAAATTTGAATTAATATATTAATTTATTTAACAGTATTTTAAGCTTTGGCGCCATTCAAAACGGATATATACTCGTAACCAATTAAAACGTACCTTTTAATGCTTCACAAAATCTAGCCATCAGTTTTTTAAGAGCGGTTATCTAGTGAAAATATAAACTTATATACTTTAACAAATATTTATTGAAATTAAGTTCAGAAAGAAAGACAGAGAACTACTATATTACAAAATTCTAAAATGTTGCGAATTTTAGAATAAAGAAGTTTTTAAAAATATGAAAAAGTAAAAAAAAATATAAAGTAGCTTTTTAGAATCAGTATAACAGAATTCCATCTTTTTAGCTGCGAATTCGTAGCACATGAATAAGTTATTTACTCTTTAACAATTATTATACGATATGAAACCCGATCTCGTAATGACATAATAAAAGAATATACCAGGTTAACAACTCTATACGTAATTAATCTGAATGAAACAAAAATATGTGATACTTTATTCATTTATATTGTATCATAAGCATGAAACCATAAAATTATGATTTAACATTGTACACGGAAAAAACACTGGGGGAGCGGGTTCCCCAACTGGTGTTGTTGTTGGTCAACACGTACGGCGAGCTGTTTGCCCTTCAAACAGGAGAGCAGATCACTTTTTTTGGCAGAACCATTCGCCCATGCTATAGTATAATAAACAAGATACATATAGTACAGTAACAAGATGCAAAATACAATTGAAATCGAAATCGATATAGAAACGACTGCATTTTGGTTATTAGGTAAATCGGGGTCGAAAAAACCGATTTTCAAATTTGCAGCTTCGTAGGTTCAGAGGATCTTGAAAGAGCGTAAAATTTTACATTAGAAATGATTTTTTATTCGATTTCGATGAGTGTAAAGTTTCGAGATAATTAATCGAAAAGAAATTATCTCAACTCTCCGTACGTGAGTGGGTTAACCATTATCCCACAAATAGAGTAGCCGCTGCTCGCTACTGCTAGTGGTGCTGCTACACCGCTCCTGGCGCGGTAGTTCCCTCGGTATTTTTTCCGTGTATCAAAACAGGCGACCTTGTCGGTTTTAATACATAAATTTTAACCACTTTTAATCTTCAGTTGTAGCTATACAGATGTGAAATTTTATAATTCGTGGGCTACAAATAAATAAATGAGTAAGTTCGACTCTGTTATAAAAAAAAATAATAAAAAAAAACTTTAATTATGTAAATTTTTTTTCAAGATTATTCTTTAAAAATTTATTATAATTCATTTTTTATTTACTTTTAACTGCAAATTCTTTTAATTACTAATGAGTACTAATATTATAAACTTATAAGTACAAATTCTGACATCCATTTTTGAAGACGAAAATTAAATCATCGGTCAAAGGGCTCATAGATAGCATTTCAAGTACGTTCAAATTGTTTCAAATTATTTAATGTTTACTAAAAGACTCTACCAAGTTATATAATGAATTAATAAAAATTTTATCAACTATACTTTTGTAACATGTGTTCTATTTAATAATAAATCCATCAACGTTTATTTTATCCAGGTACAGCTGTAGGTAATAAAGTAAATCATTGTGTAAATTATCTCAAGCGAACGGGGATTTCTGAATGAATCCAGTGCATTGATCCGGCGGATTTCTTTAACGACAAATAAGAACGTGAATAAAAGAGCAATACCTAGTGGATTCTATAATCGAATTGTACTATCTGATTCGAGCCCATACAGCCAGGTCGTTTTCTTTGGATCTACATGAAAAGAAGTCTATACTTTTTCTTTAAAATTGCAACTATTAGTTTTTAAATACGTCAATAGATATCGATTTAAAAAGAGGGTATGTTGTTGGTCAGAATATCATTTCAGTATTATCTAAAAGAATATTACAATTAAAAAATGTATCTTAAATAATGATTGTGCTTTTTTTACTTTCATGGAGTTTCTTTCATTCTGTTCATTCCATGTATAATTATCGCTACTAGTAAATAGATACAAAAAAATAAATTGTCACAAAATCATTGACACTTAGCTTCCTCAAACCTAATTATTTGTTCCAATATATATGTAATACATAATACATAAATGAATATATTACAGTTCGTGGTTCGAGCTTATTACCAATAGTACATGGCGATTAAAATATACAACTATTTTCACTAATTTTATGGTTGATAGTGTCTTTTGATTTATATAAATTTAAATAATATGTGTACATGATAAGTAATATGCATACAAGATGTCAATTAAAACATTTCTTGAAATATAAGCTAGATCCTTGTGACTCCGATACTAACCGAGCACTATTTTGCATTTCAATATTTTGCGTTACTACACTTTAATTAATTAGAGGCTTTAACTTTCATAGGCAGAAATTAATTTGACGTTTAAAGTTTTATTAATGCGCGCAAAATATTTATTTTCATAAAATGAAAGACTCGACTATTTCCACAAATGTCCAGTTTATTAGTTTGCATCAGTGGCAGGGTGCCATAAAAAACGTAAGGCATTAAAAATTTTATTTCTGCAAAGTATACCTATCCATACTCTTATATACTTTATAAATTAGCTAGGGCAAACTTTGAAAACTTCATATTCTCGTGTATCTAATTAGGAACCATAAAAGGTTTTTGTTCGTCGCTCTCTTTACACTGGGCTCGTAGTCGTAAAAATAATTTACGTCCACCCGACCTATCAAACTTTTCCCTCGTATTACGCTCGGCTAAAATCGTAAAATTTTCTATCAAAACGGCGTGTATCATTTTGTGCAAGCGAACATGAGCGAGGCAGCGAAGAGGAGAGAAAAAAAAAGCTGCATCAACACGAGATGAAAGTACGGGAATCTGATTTTCGATGAGTGACGGACTGGTGGCAAGCTTTTCACGGACACAGCCTTTTACACGGCAGCTTTTTACTCCTCAAGTGAGTTTAAGTGCTTTGCCCACAGGAAAAGTTAGCGGGGCTAAACATGCGCACACACGCTGTGTACAAAGCGGTCTACAAACACGAAGCTACCGCGCGGCTCCCTGTAGATGCCAACGTATGTGTAGGAAGAGTGGGCGAGTGTCTGACCGAGAGAAACCGTGGTAGTGCGCAAAAGCGAACTTGAAAATGGAGAAAAATGAAAGTGTAAAAAATAGGGAAGCATTTGAGAGACACCTCAGTATTATACGTTTATGGAGCCTTTTCAAGTGCCAGAGTTTGATATAATAAATATATTAAACAGTCATATAAAGTGTCGTATAGTTTATTAATACACTGAATCATGGCTAAAGAGAGCTAATGCAGTCATATGTTATTTCATTATGAAAAGTCAAGCAAACAATGTTATTTGTGTACGCAACAAGTGATCGAAGAGAATCAAGCATTTTCTATTTACTTTCACTGTTATTTAAATAAAGAGGGAATATTTTGCATTCGCTTGATCTGCATATAAAAATCATTCTGATATCTGCGGAGGTGAAATACAGTAGAAGCATACTGATTTCGCTTTCCGTAAGATTCCAATAATATAATATAAGCAGCTTATGAGCATGAAAGTAAACTGCTATAATTTGATTTCTTTAATACTTCTAATTTAGCATCAGAAAGTTAATTGCTATGTGATTTATATTGCTGAGAAAAATAGGAGAACTTTTACAGATGGACGTAGGAAATTTTTATTCTATAACCCAGTAGAAGTACGGCTTTCAAAAAAAGCGGGATTCCGTATGAAAAGTACATGAGTATATCTGTATTTTTCATGAAGACTTATCGTGTTATTAATACTTTAAGCTACAAGTTCTCGTTACAGCCAATAAAGTAAAATGAGCTGAGCGAACATTAAAAGGTACTCTTGCTACTTGTAAACAGTAACCTCGTTCTGTAGAAGTAAACAGCCAATGTTTACAAAACATTAACTCAAAATAAAATGTATGCGCGATTGAGATGTAAATTGAACAGACCGCCTTATGAATAACTTTGGTTTCACATTTACATACATTTTCGTCAATTTTATTGAATCGCAAAATTTATAAGATTCCATTAAATTGAAAATTTATATACCTATGCGCTTTTTAAATTCTTTTAAACATTTTATTGTTCTACAATTATTATACTTAATAATTAAGATTAACACGAATCATATTCATAGAAAACTAATTTAAAATTGCGAAATTTCTAGGTTTATGCTAGCTGTTCAATAATAGGTAACAATTTATACATATCAATTTTTAAAAAATTCTCATTGTTTAAATAAATATAGCATAAATTATGAAAAATTAAAACGAAAATTTATATGCTGAGTTGACTGCGGTCATCGCGGTAGTTACTTTTTGCGATTGTTCATTTTCATAAAACATATGTAGGTGCGCATACTTTAGTGTCGATAATTTTATAAATATGAGTTATAATAGATCATAAAGTTTATAATCCAGACTTTAATTCACTGAAATATTTTGTTTTTTTTTTATTCGAAGTCTATAAATAAACTATAAATTGCTCTTCAATAGAATAAGGGTTAATTTTGTACATGAAGAAATGTTAAGTTTTTAAAAACAATTTTTTTACCGTGCTTTATTTATGGCAGGTCATAATCCATAATTTAATAAAACTCTTTATGTGAACATAAAAACTATTATTATGCCATTATGATTTTACTGCATTGAGTGATAAAATTAAACAGAAAATTGTCGACTTTTAAAAAGAGAAAGTTAAGATTACGAAAGGAAATTAAATTTTGATTATCATAAACAGAACTATTATTTTTTATCACGTGTAAAAGATTTTTTTTGCAATAACATGAGTGATTTGCGGGTAAGACTTTTTGGTATAAGAAAAAGAAATATTTTATTCCCTAAGACAATATAACAACAAAATTAATTGAGGTGCAGATAAAAATAATTGAAACATTTTCGTCATTTGTTATTACATAAAACTTTGGTGTTATCATATTTCTATTCATTTGTACAATGCTACAGAGTTATACAGTAAAACAAGTCGCAGATATAATAGTTAAGTAAAAATTAAAAATGAAGGAATCTAATTACTGACCCTTATAAAATTTGCAGGATAATAGACATATGAAATTCATACACTATCACTCAAGGGGAAGCCGTACTTAAAAATGTGACCTACCTTACCGCTATTCTGATTACTCAATTTATGTTTGCAGGGATTATCTTAATCACGTGCGCGGTTATCCCCGAGAAGAGCTGCAGAGGCTAGTAGGAGGGCTAAACCGAACACGTCATGCGTGTGAGCCCTCCTCCGAGACCTTTAGATCTAGCAATTGGCAGTAGGCAGTTGGATCTCGTTGACCTAACCATTTTTTATACTTTTATACTTATGCGTAATGTGCAAAATAATAATATATAAAAATTAGGTAAAGAGGATGTTTTTTGAGATGCAAAAGAAGGAGCACATTATGAACAATTTTAAATTAGTAATTTAGAGAAGTGAAATATTGGATTCCGAGGTAAACGTTGCAGCTAAGGTATATCACCCTGACAAATTATGACATCACACGAATAGAAGGGGAATGCAAAAATTAGACCCTGCAGTACGTAAGACACATGCACATACATGGATGCGATTTTTTGCCATACAACGCAACGGTAATAGCGTAATTCATGAAGAGGCCCAACAACGGGGCATTTCGTGCACGCTCTACTTGCGCCGAGCAGGAATCGCACGAGGGACTGTGCACCGTGTAATTCGCGGACGCAACGAGGAGAAAAATACCGCGCGGCAGCTATATCTGAGCCGCGTAAAAGTGGCCTTCTCTCCTGTGACGCGTGAGAAAAATGCGAGACGTCCCTAAGTGTAAAGGGTCTCTTCTCTCGCTCACTTTCTTCATTTTTCCTCTCTTTCTCTCCGCCTCGTTCCCAACTTTTAACTCGGAAGACTTTTTTCCACCTAAAGCGCTAATGATTTCAAAGTTTTGCCAGCATTTGACATAATTTAAAGTCTTGTGCAGTAGAGGAAGACTCTACTTAATTGGATGAGTGACAGGAAAAATTTGGAGATAAAATATTAAGAGATTCACACTGACTTGACTGTTCTCTCTTTTTTCTCAAAAGCATTGAAGAGCTACGGCATGGACATGAGAATATAATCTAAAGTATAGTTTTTGGCTGCATAAACTCTCGTTAGTTTATGTGCATCTACAGACTTTTTTTGTTTCTCTTAAATTTGATTTCAATAATACGATAAGTATTGAATTGCATTTTTGAAAGAACATAAAAACTGCATAAAGATTTACTCTAAATTGTAACCTTTTAAATTGAAGTCGTTTTTTTTTGTTTGAAGAAAATATTAAAAGTTTGTCATTTTAGTTATTTAAAGCAAATTACTACATGTGGAATGTACATTCCATTAAGGTAAGCGTACTTTAAGTGATCCATTTAACTTTAAGCTTCAAACGGCTGACACATCCATTCTGCAGAAACATATTACTTTTTTACTTTTAAATAATAAAATTTTGATTTATTTTCTCATTTAAAATAGAATATAAATCTTAAATACGAAAAGTTTTATTTAGAGAAGTACCTAGGCATGACCAAAATTTAGATTTTTTATTAATTTTTATTTTTCAGTTACTATATTAATAAAGTAATTATTTATTTTTATTGAATACTTCAAGTCCTAAACAATAAAGATTTACATTCTCTTTTGATAATTAGTTTAGTATTAAAAAAACAATTTATGAAAGTGTCTAATTTATTAATTGATCTTGTACTAATACAATTACCCTATAATTAAAATGAAATTATTAGTACAAATCGATGTTTTCATTGTATAGTTTTTTTACACTTTTTGAATTGCGGATTATATTATAGTCAGCTTTTTGAACATATCACAGATTTTTCCAGAATCCGTACGATCAATACATAGAGTAAACAAGAATAGAATGCACTGTAACGGTATTTTTTTACAATCCGTTTGTTAACGAAAACGAAAAATATACTTTACCAAACAACTGTACAGGCAAGTTCATTTGTTCACAAAGAAAGCCATTGTGTCACCTGCAGCAGTCGTGGTAAACGGACGAATCGCGAATTCATCGCAAAAACTAATCAAACCAATCCCATATCAATAGAAACAATTATTTTTCCATTTCTGCTCGAGTGCAGAAAAAGAAAAATCTCGATTTTCGCCATTTTGACCTCCAGAGGTATATAAAACCAATATCGTGCAGCGATGACAAAAAATGAAAAAAAATGAAATGCCCATGCGACGTTATTTCGATTATAATTAATCGAGCAGCAGGGACAAATCTCCTTCTTCTGGAAATAGTTTTCAGGCGAGCGCTTCACAACTAGATGAAGTTCATATCAATAGGTCGCCGCTACTACAGCTCGGTTTATTGAGCAAAGGACGCAAGTGACACACTTTTCTCTAGCGATCACTTTTATTACGGCGTGAAAATGAGAGGAACAATGGAAAAGCTCATCTTTTGTATCTAGATAGAAGATTCGTTTATCTGAGCATTCAATTTCTTTCGTTTTTCAATTTATATTTTAATTACTGAAATATATGTTAAAGAAATAAGTGGATATAATTTCCAAGTCATTAAAAATTTTTAAAATGAAATCGTTCATCGCATGAATGTTATTAGAAAATTGAGAATCCAATGACAGTATCTTTTTTTTATAATTCATTACTACCATTTTTAATATTATATTTTATACAAAAAAGAAAGGATATCAAACTAACCTTTTTAGAAAATTAAGAAAAAACAATATATCTATTTTATTCTTTACTTTTCTTCGATTGGAGCTTGGAAGGTTCGTATGCAAACAACGATAAGAAAGTATTTTGGGGTAATGTATAGGACAGAGTCATACCTGATCAGATATATGACATCCGAGATGAGCAAAAGCTCTCCAACCCAACCTTGATAGTGGCGTCTGTGTCGGATGATTGCTACTTCTAAGCTCAGTAATGCGGGCTGCTTGGAGTGGAACCTTGGCGACACATTGCTAGCTTTTTGAGAATTCAACCTTATCACAATGATCATTTTTATTACTAGTTGCAATCTGAATGAGGTAGTCGTGAGAGCAGAGAATAGCGTGGGTGCTTTGGTGCCCCTGTCTCCATGCCTACGTGTCCTTACCAGGTTGCAGCCAGTTTGGATTTTTCATTTCGAACTGCATGTCGCACATTGGCAATAACTCTATTCAATTGCATTAGGCAAATCAACTGTGACTAATTTATTGTCGTATGTGAATTTTATAAGTGAGGCATTAGCTGGAGGTCTCAAAGTAGATTCCATATACACAGATTTCTTTAAAGCATTCGATACTATACATCATAAGAGATTATTCTGAAAGCTATGAAACCTAGGAATTAGATCGAGCGCTTATTCGCCGTTAAAATGATTTCTTATGGGCCACTCTCACTTTGTCTGTTTATACACAAAGCTTTCTTTTGGAGGAATCAAAAAGATCTCCTTAAACCACTTACACTAAACTAGAACAATTTTCCAATTGTATTAGCAATTATCATTATTGTATGTAACTAAAAAATTCCCTTCTAAGTATTTTTCAATCTGAACTGTGCGTCACTCGTGTCGCAGACAGCAAACGGCCAGATTTGCTTGTCAATATTATGCACGTATACTATATTAAAATAATATGATGCGTCAAATGTGTATATGTCAATCGATGAAAAAGTAAGATTTATAAACTATTTGAAATGGCTAAATTTGAATGACAAGTATTTTATAAGCACCTTATTCTTTTTTTATAATTTTCGCAACGATATTTTCCATCAATAACACAACAATCGAAACAAGATTCGCAACTCCCATATTAAAAATTAGCTCCTTACTAAAAGACTCGCTGGTTCGATGGATCTTTTCCATGTGATTGTTTTTCTTCTTAATAGAGTTCTGGTTCTTAAAAGTATTTCCAGTCCATTTGTAACCTATTCCAGATTCATGTATCCGTCTAAGAATTTCCGTAAACCTTTCAGCATAGGGTGAACCTGACTCCAATAAAAGAGTAGCTATATCGCGAGAGACAATCGTTTTCGAAATTTTTATCTCGACATCTTCTCCTTTTTTCTGTCGACTTTCAATTTCGGACTGTACACACCATGAGTTTATAATACAAATGGCGGATAAGTTTTTCGGGCAAGTGTAATTTAACTGGGAATTGTTGTGCACGCTATCTTTCAGGCTTTTTATGTACTCAGTGGGCGTATCATTGATGATCATTTTGTAATCCGCTTCACTAACAAAAATGGGTAGTTGACTATTAAACCAATCTTCATAACCGTCGAGCGGCAACTGACTGTTATCAAGATCAGCGTCCACAAAGTTCGAATAGTAGGTACTATTGTATAACATAGATACAAAGACAATACTTATATAAATGATCCTGTTGTCTGCATTTTGGTAACTCAACTTTATAGTTACTCCCATAAATAGTTGGTAGATATTGAACAATTTCCAGTTTTCGTGAACTTCTCTGAATAGATCTAGTATATAAATAATTAAAAGGATCACACAAGGAACAAGAACAACATAATACAGGATTGCTAAAGAAATTTTCAATCTGTGAACTAATAATAGAGGGACTAGTGCAACAAGTTCTCCTGACAGGTATTCAATCACGATGAACTTTATATTATTGTTTAGTATTGTTTTCAAGGGCATTGGTACCGAGCAGATGTTCACGTCATTGTTTCTCAATAGTGCAAGGAAGCTTCCATTTTTAGAAAATTGCGTTAAATCGAATTCAACCTTAAAGTTTCGACTGAAATTCATTGCATTTAAAGTGGATTCGATAAGCGGATAGTGGAGTCCACTTATTTCAATTGTTCCGTTTTTGTGCCTGATTACTTCTTGAAATGGAGGCAAATGAATATAACCAATATGTATGGGATATCCGTTTACGTTGTGTAACTTATGTGGGAATACTCGTATGCCGGAACTAACAAACTCTTTGTTAATGATTTCATAAAAAGGGTTATAACTGAGAATGAATGCACTGTAGTTAAGGCTCGTTGCGTTTAATTCCATGGTCAATATGGAAAAGTCCAAAAACTTTTTTGTCCAGGCATATTGAAATACCGATTTTATATTTTTCATCGATGTTACGTTTGTGTTGAAGGAAATCACCAAACAATGTGGCCGCATATCTACAGTTGATCGCTGCGTTAATGTGTTAATTAACAATTTGGCAATCTTGTAGTCGTCATTATCAAATGCGATGTTTAAAGAAACGTGTCTGGGATTTGAAAATATTCGTGGAGTAAGAAGTCGATAATTACCGTCACGTAGAATTTCATTTATGTCAAATATAGCGCACGGCATTTTTTGAATGAACGTTTTAAAAATTAAATTTCGTTTGTTTGCGTATATTCCGATAGTAGGTTCAATGAAAAATGTCACCTGGTAAGGTTTTAAATACCGAAAGATTTTTTCGGAAATAATATCAATCGATGGATCACACTGAATAATACTAAATAAGATCATGTCGAAGATAAATAGAAATAAAGTGAGATAAATTCTATTCATTCTTTAATATTACTACTACTTTGTAGTGCGCGATTCAGTGAAATGTATGAAACTGCGCTTTCTTGCACAACTCAATTTTTTAACTGGTATATTGATTATAGATTTAAGTTAGGTTGCAACGTTTATCCCTATAAATTTAAAAAATTGATCTTTTTATATGCGTTTACATTACAATTTCTATTGAAATGTTTTGTAAAAATAACTACAGCAAGTTAATATTTGTAACAGTATACTTAGACTGCCCAGCAAATAAGTATTCTGCGTTGGATTCCCATACTTATTAAATCATTTATATTTTAATTCTACAGTTGAATATGAATCTATACCTCAGAATTGGACTATTACGAAAATTTCGAGATATCTTAAATTACGAAGCTAAGAAGATTGCCGTTTAAGTCAAGCTCTCCGATGAGCGTCTTTGAACACGATTATCATCGCATTTCATCTCAGTATATGTACAATTGCCTCACAGTTTGATCTAAGTGACCTTAGTCTCTTGAATAAGATTATCCATGTTTTATTGTCCGTTAGTACCCTGGATAACCTTTTTACTCTCCGTGCAATACTTTACCAAACTAGAAACATGACACCTTTCGTCGAATGCCAATCATTTTTAAATATTACGTGTTTCTCTCCATTACATAGACTTACACATAAGCATATAGAATACTGCGCCTCACACTCTCACGACATCAGATTACATTTCTGAATTCAAATCAAACATAAAACCATTCATACTAAAATGCTATTAACTATGTTATCCTTTACTCACTTATAAATTGTTTACTATGTGCTATGCGTGTAATAACTACTGCTTATGTGAACATTGCTTATATTTACTCACCTTAGAGAGAGGCTATTAGTACTAATTAATGATTTTGTTATCAATGAAATGAATGTTTATGAATCAGGTTGTTATTTGTATAATCGTTAATTATTTATTCTTATCATTAATTATAATTTGTTATTACTTTTTAATTATATTCTAATAAGATATATATTTGTAATGCGTTGCTCTAGGTGTGCCAATTTAATATAATTATTATTTTTATTGTAAATTGGTCTTGATTAAGTATATAAATAAATAAATAAATTGACTGGAAACGTTAAGAGATGATAGAATGTTCATAAATAAAGTTTCAAATAAATTGCTTAATTTCTTAAAGAGAAAAGTTTGAAAAATATTGTGGGTATTTTTTGTTTGTCGATTCGATTGTTTCTATATTGTAAGGGCGGGAAATTTACATTTTTAGTGACTTCGACGTTCCCTTAACACAAAAACACAAGTTATGAGCCTTCAGGGAAATAATTTGCAGAAAATATTAACCCATTAAATTCCATAGCCAGCACAGCATAGACAGCGCCAAATTAACTATGCTATCGATTGTATTAGCAACAAATAAAATATACTTATTTTTTTGTTTGTCAATTCGATTGTTTATTGCGAAATTATTTAAACAAACTACCGCAAAGTTTGAAATTTTGAAAAACTAATTGTTTCAATCGATTCTACGGGGAAAGACATAAAAAAAAGCTATGTACCATTTTCTTATCTCACACTTTTATTTTGCAATAAAACGTTATAAACAATATTTGCTTCAATTATATAATTTTTTAAAAATGAAAAAGAAAAAAATGTTGGAATAGTTGGAGAGTATTGTGAAATTTTAAATGGCTGATAGGTTATGTATTGTATGAGTCATTAACATCATTGCGTTGATGATTTTAAGCAGTATTTACCCAATCATAAACATGATTAACCTCTAACAATTTTTGATCAGAGGTGTATAAGCTCTTTATATGTTCATAAGAACCAGAAGAAAGGGCACGAAATATCTTCTTCATCAGAATCACTGTCTCTAGATTCTACATCAATTTCATTTGGAATAAATGCAATATCCACATATTCTGCATGTTCAATATCATCTTCGTCTATTACGTCCGCGGGTAAATCTCGAATTTGTGATGTTGACATATTGTCAATTAGGCAGAAGGAATCCAACAAGATTTACGTAGATGTATAAATGTATGATGTATAATAAACTTTTTTCGGTTCTAAGTAACTATTGATTCGGCTTTATAGATGAGAATAAATTTTTAACTTGTGATATTTATAGTTTACGCGAAAAATACATCAGCACATATTCTAAGAATGATAACTTGTTTAAAAAATTTTAGCAATAAAAAATCGAATCGATAAAAAAAATACGTAAATTTTATTTTTTTGCTAAAGCAATCGATAGCGTTGTTAGTTTAAACCTATTTGCGATAGCTATTGTCCATGGGTCAGAACGCTATTTCATTAATCGTTATTGTTTGTAACGTTTTATTGGAAAATAAGAAAAAGGCACTGAGCTTTTTTTCATGAGTTTTCGAAACTTCGAACTTTTTGGAAATTTTTTAAAATAATTTGCAATAAATCGTATTTTATTTTTTGCTAATTTAATCGATAGCATAGTTAATTTGGCGCTGTCTATGCTGAGCTGGCTATGGGATGTAATGGGTTAAATTTTCAATCGTGAGGAATTCATTGCTGTATTCGATACCTCCACATATCATATACTAGATCCTACTCTTCTCTGTGGAATAGATAGATGCGATAATGATGGTACAAAATACACAGTAGAGAGAGAGCGAGGGGGTATGGACCTTGAAGGTAAGTTTGGCTTTTGTTTTTCTCGAAAAATGAACAATTTTATTGTAACTTTTCTATTAAGATTTAACAATCATTGTATAAAGCATTTAATAGTTACAAAGATAGGTATAAAGACTCACAATAAAAATTTTAAAAGCAGATTATAAATTTCGAGGCAAAGTTCGATAATTTTTACAATTTCGCAAATTCAGAATAAAGTAAGAAAACGATCAGTAATGTTAATTCAATTTATCTATTGAATAGTTCAATTCTTCCACTTTATTTCTATATCAAAGTAATTTGCGATTAGTGTAAAGAAACACTCGAATCATTTGATGTAAAAGAAAAAAAGAGTGTCGGGTAGTATTACTCGATAAAGCGATATTTATTTTAAATAATTATAGCTGTTAATAGCAATTTACGTTTTCAACTCATCTTTCATTTCTGAGCGATAAATTCGCAATATTGAAATTTGAATAATAATTATTTAGAAAATTCACTTTGGTGTACTGTGCAAACCATGCAACTCACAAGGTGAGTCCAAACCTTTCGGGTTACAGATTTGGCGCCAGATGTCGGTCACCTAGTGCGAAAGCCCCATTTGAAAAGTTATAAAAAATAACAAGAAAATATCTGGCAAATACAGACTAAATAATTTTCAATTAACAAAATTTCTGTTGACAATTCAGAATTTACATAATCGTCGTCGTCATCAAATGAATTTTTAAATGCTAATGTCAACTTTTTCAAATTACATTATTTTTCAAAATTTGAAAAAGGATTACTTGACAATTTGCAAATTCATCCGAAAAGTGGGCACCGACCAGAATAAATTTTTTGTTAAATCCCCATTGACTTTAAGTCTTTTTTTTAAAAAACAATCTATTACTATAAATTGAATAATTTTATTTTACTTATGTATTGCGAGACAGTAGTGTTTTGTTATAAGAAATGCACATGCTCGTGTCGGTAATAAATGTACATTATGTAAATTATTTTACATTAATTGTTTCATGCATGCTGCTATGCAAAGTTTTTCATTTAAGGATCTCACTAACTCAAGCTCAAGTATCCTCCGGAAACTCTTAAGCGCACCCCGCACTTTTTTTCCTATTCTCCTTGATGCAGTCGCAGATCGCTCGCAAACACAGTAATGCATTTGTCATTTAGTGGTTTTTTTCGCGAATGTTTTCCTATCATCCTACCGACCATCAAATAGATTCTTGTGAATGAGAAAACGAGGGGAAAAGCCTCACAAGGAAAAAGTTAAAAAGGAACAACCGCTGGTACATCGTCGCTGAAGGAAAAGTCTCGAGAACATTGCGATGGATTTTTCAAGCGAGCACTTTTTCTTTTTCTCGTGGGACTTCTCCTGCCTATTGACTTCATGCTGACCATTTTTATTTCTTTGTTTGTTTGCTCATTTTTGTGGCGTTCCGTTATTGACTTAACGCCGTTTGCTCTAGAAGAGACTACAGCTAATAAGGGAAGCACGCGCTGCTCCGAGTTTTATATTCAGGCGGAAATCGTGCAAGAGGATCTTGATTCATGTTTAATTATTTCCACTTCCTTTTTATTTACTTTGATTTTTTCACAACAATGATTGCATTGTTGAGGTGTTGTTGAAAACCAATTTTTCGTACAGAATTTTGCAAATGAACTGAAACGGGCTAAATGAGAAACTTATTTATGTATTTATCTTTTGATTATCCTTGGTAGAAATGTTAAGGTAGTACTGCCGGTATACAATTACCGTACAGATTATTATAAAACTAAACATACTGGTATATAATGGTATAAAAGTGACTCAAAAAATTTTTTATGCGACTAGAGTAAATGTAACCAAAATTTTTAACATTTTCATTATCACGCAGATAATATAATGTCTTATAGGAAATCAGTTACAATTAATTATTTTTCAAAGTTACCTTACATTTTTTGTTGAAACTTTTTGCAATAATAGATAAATATTTGACGAATATTTAGCAAAACTATGATTCGGTACATAAAGATAATAAAACAAATTAATTGAAAGCAAGAAAGTCACATTTAACCTTAAAAAATGAGTCAAATCAGCTTTTGCATAGAAGATTTTCTTAATAATTAGGACGAATAAAATTATTCAATATCAATGCACAATTATTATTTAGATTAAGGTCATCTGTGCAGCATTTTTAAATAAGTATAAATCATGAATAAACAAAAAATATAAAGTGCCCTCATTTTGATTAGCGAAGTAGCGACAGTACCTTAAGGAGTTTCTAGTCATTTTTCAGCCAGTTTTCTTGAGTACATTGAATTTTTACTATTATCTCTTCTTTAGAGATTCATATAAAAGCTACACATTTTTTAGATTCGAAAACATAAATTTTCATATCACTATCAATTTAAATGTATTATAACTATTATTGAAATAATCCACTCTCTAAATCTGAATATACGGAATCTCATATATTTTCCATGTGAAACCACATATGTAGAATGTAGTAATATGAAGATATGTAGAATTTTCACTTATCTCATATATGAATTCCAGCCTTACATATAAATGTGTGAAATGTTCATTTTTATATGTGAACTATATTTTCCTATGTTACCATCATATGTTAACCCTCCTGCACAGGAATTATTACTACAAAAGTAGCTTCCAAATGCAGCAATCGTATTTTTAAATTAGCCGAAAATATAACTTTGGTGCATTAAAATATCATTATGCTTATATATTATGATATATAAACATAGAGATAAAATTTTCTATCTTACAGAATTGTTCTACAGTTCTTCAGTTTTCATTTAGGTAAGCCATTATGAATATATCTAAATGAATTGGATAAAAAGTTATCATGAAAAATGTGTGGACGATTTAATTTGTCCTCCTGCATATGATAACAATTCTGTTTGAACAAATTAACTTGACTTTATGCCCAGGATGGTTAATATGGAAAATTTTCACTTATTTCATGTGTAAACCAAATTTTCACTAATGAATATGTGCATTTTCTTTATTTCACGTATAACTATGGTTACCCTTGTCTCGCATTGTGTCATCCGTATAGGAATTGACGGTAATGAATTAGATTTTGTTACGCAGTGACGCCACGATGTTGTTTAATATCCTCTTTAAGATTTACTCCTTTTTTTTATATATATTATTTAATACTAATCAGCGACGGAGGTCTACTGTGTGTTTGCAAACAAAGCACATGCAATATTTTACAGAGAGGCTTGCATTATAGTCGACCAAAGCTTTTTCACGACCTAGGCGGTACGTCCGGACTGCAAATCCATTGCCGTGCCGACTGTATCACCGTAGGCCTCAACATTTACTCCGCAGTACGTGTGGGATATCCAATTACGTTGAAAGATCTCGATTCTATACGATTTTATAGAAACATGAATAACGAATATCAAAATTTATAAGATACTAATTACGTATTCTGTTCTAAAATTTTCAGCTAATAAAAATGCATGTCACATTTTTTTTTATTTTCACTTCATATGCATTAATAGGAGGTAGTGCCTGTTCAACTTTTTCTATATATATTCATAGTATAGATACTTTGTTTTTATAAATAAAGTTCTTTTATAAATTAAGTGATCTTCATCTACACCTTTCTATTCTGTACACGATAGGCTTAAGAAAAAAATGAAAGAATACAAAAAATGGAATGATATTGAATTTTAGACTATCAGACGTTACTCTGAATTTTTTTAATATTTTTGAAGAGACAATGCACCAAAGATTGAGCTTTTTACTAGAGCTGTTATGGGAAGAAGTCTGCTTGGACTGCATTTTGCTTAAAATGATGTAAAAAAATTAGAGATCTGAAGAAAATCCTACGGTTTTCGGATGAACAAAAAGTCAATTAAAGAATACTTTTTGTCCTTGGTTGTAGCAGGTTACCGATCATCTAAGAGAAAAACACTTGAAAACGTAAGAAAACGTTGACTTCGGTAGTCGCGCGGGAGGGAAAGACGTGCACGGTGCAGAGACCTCGCTCTCTCCCCCTTGCCGCATGATACCTACGTATCTCTTTAATTGTTTCTTTAATCCTCGCGTGATAAAACTTTTTTATCTACGAAAATGATAATTTCCAATTCGGATTCAGCACATATTTTTTCCTGGGCGATGTCCACTTTTTGGATAGAAATTCAAACTGACAGGTGAACCTAATATGGAACTTTGAAAAATTAGAGAGCTTTATTGCACTTGACTTAGCATTATTGTTTATAGAATCAACCATTCGCTGATAAGACGATGATTCGATAAGCCAAACAATTCCTTATATACTTTTAATCTGGTTAATCTTAAGAAGTTCGGTGATCAAAATAAATATGAATTTCTAGAATTTCGATTTTCATTTGTATTGATAGGAACTAAAGTAAATTGATTTGTTATGATTTTTGTACGTGTAAATATAACGAACAAAAGTCTTAGTATACAAATGTAGGTAAAAGGTAAATAATGTTAAATTGAGCTATTCGATAACCTTAAATTTTAGTTTTCATTGAAGAAATTTGTGTAATACCAAATCATTTGTAATAGCTAATGAATCAGTGCATCCAATTCATTTCTATTAGGATACAACAATGAAATGCCGATGTCATCGGCACACATGTCGTGGAATGTAAATGTACAATACATGGTTCCGGTTTACATTCACCTCGTAACTGCATTTAACACAACAATTAACGCGATCAAATACCATCTATAGATGGTAAAGTATCACAATAGTTGGCTCAAAATTAACTTTCTTATTTTTATCAATTTAGCGATCTCACAAATATGTTTATTTATAGTAGAATATCTGACTAAAACGTTTCAATAAATTTATAAAGGTAAGAAAATGAATCACACACAATGCTTATCCGTTTTCATAACTTAAGTGAATTAAACAAATTAAACAAAATGCCCTTAAAAGACAGTCTTCAATCTAAGCTAAGATTGATTTAAAATAATTTCTTAAAATCACAAGATCATTGAATTATTAGTGCCGTTTTGTCGAATAGAATAAATCTTCCAACAAACAAGATGTACAATTTTAAACTATTCTATGGATGCATTTATGTAAAATGTCTTTAACAAGGGATTTGTATGAATTCATAAATAAGTAATAACACCAATTTGGGAATAAATATGCAGAATGCAACCTACCGTTAAAGCCAAAAATACGTATGCCACGTGCAGGAGTGTTTCCCCATTGAGAAATGCACGTGCTTACTTACGCTGTACGAACTACCCCCGCACCTTTACTCTCACATTTATATTTGTCATGTAAATGCAATTAATCTCAATATAAAAACACCCACACACACACACACACACACACACAGAGGCATGATGGTTAAATTCAACGGGATACCTACTTTATAGCCTCCCATGTTTCGTTGTCGAAAGTCCTGACGACTAGCAGCTCGAGGGCGTAATTCACAAAACCGTACTGTACAGAAAAATGAAAAGACAATTAGGTACGTACAGGTTTCAATTTGAAAAAAACAGTTTGTTATTGTTAGAAGCACTGTAAGCACGTCGCAGGTACCAAAAAATCGAAACTTCAGAGTGTACAGGAATGAGAGAAGAAAACAAACGGTGGTGGGTTGGTCGCGGACAACGAAAGCAAAAGCTGAGAATAGAAAACAATGCCGAGGGAATTAAATTTGACAGAGTCACGTGACCGCTGTAGTGGACCTCCGCGAAACCGTTAACCGCGTTGCACTCGCGCTTCTCATCCTGATTTATGCACCCGGTTTATGCACCTCTGTCGAGTATAAAAAGATCCTTCAGCACAACGTACCATGGTTCCTGCTTGGTATCAGCCAGCGGCCGATGGTCGAGGTCCTTCACGAACGTCCTCGCAGCTGACAAACTATCGTCCCATTCTGATTGCCATTTGCGAAAAAGGGGGGGGGGAGGTGAGGAGGAGGCGGCAGCGGTAGCGGCGGCGGCGGTGGTGGCGGCGGCGGCGGCGGCGGTGTTTACCACATGCACACGAGACGCGAACTGCACAGGCGGCGAGTTCGTGGTATACGGCGATAAGTATCGATTTTCCGCGGAGGGTTCGCGCGCCGTACGACCGCGCCACCTACATTCGGGATTGGTAGCTCGACGCCGAGAGAGGGCTGAGACCTCCTCTCGCGCCGCGGAGAGGGTGAGAGGGAGAGAGGGAGAGAGAGAGGGAGGATGAGTCGCTCGACGTCGACTCAGCTCTCTGCGCGCGCGGTCACGACGATCACTCAGAAAGTGCCGACGAGGAGTCGACCGACCTGACGGTCATTGTTTCCTTTTCTTTGTCAGGCAGAATAACTATGGTCAACCAACGATTTTAGCTTAATATGATTGACGTAGCAGAAATAGGCTACTTTGCGAATTTGGGTTGTATACAGTCATTGTTGTGCAAACTGAGAAAAGAGTTTAGTGAAAATTATTATGAGAATATAATTTTCGTCAAAGATCATAGTCAAAATCCTAAATGGTTATGATAACAGATGCGTGCTACCATAGTAATATTCTTTAATAATGTTATACAGACAATATAGATACTTTTCTACTTATAAAAATGATCTAAGATGTTAAAAATCTCTGAGTCTTTTTATAGTAGGCTATGCTATTAAAAATGTTTGTTATCCATCTGTGTACTTATTTAGATTTTAAACTTTTAAGAACATTCACCGGCTCGTACGGTAAAATATTTGTCTTAATTTTATATATATATATATATATGCTCTCTTGTCCCGCCAATTATCGATTATTATCATAATCGGGGAAAAGGCGCCCCCGAACGATCCTTTGCTATCACCGTGATGCAGCCAACAAAACGGTACATCTAAATTTCCTTCGTTACGGCGAGATGCTTATTTCTTTTTTGACAGAGCTCAAGCTTTCCGTTCTCTTTCTCTCTCTCTCTCTCTTTCTTTGTCTGACAAGCAAGCAGATTAACATCTTATCTGGAACAGTACCGCAAAGGATGTTAATCTTGCGAACACATATCATTGGATGGGAAGAATAAGGTGATAGCTCGGCGGAGGGCACGAAAAGGTACCAAACCAAAAAAGATTTTAAAAAGATCTATTTCTCATTTGTCTTATGATCTAATAAGAGGATTTTTATGTAGTTCTTTGCAGCGCAAAATAAATCAAAAACAGACCTTTTTTAAACTCTGAATTTTCAATTTCATAAATATTTCGAAAACATCGCCAGATGTGTAAAATGAGGTCAACCTTTCGATCAAAAACATGCTCGACTAGCGAAGGCATAACATGAATTTTTCATTTTCAATTTAAATTTTGTAAGAAATATTAAATTTTGCAAGCCTACTTTTATATACTCTTAAAGTATGTCTAACGATCTAAGTTTTAATAAATTTTTTATAATATTTCAGATGAAAACTATTTATTTTATATGTTTCAACGTTATGAGACCGAATAAAAGAAATGGAAAAGATATTTCTAAAAAAAATTATAAAATACAATATTTATCATGTATGAAAACATTTGTAAAAAAATGCATTACTAAATCAATGGAGACGTTCTTAATTCTCTCCAAATTGCACACTTTCTTTAATAATTTGTCAATTTAGAAGATAAGCACATTAAGAAATGTTATATAATAATAATAGGTTTAATTTGTAATCTTTATAATAAATCTAAACGAGACTATAATTTGCATTACTTTCTAAATATTAAAATTTTTTTAGAACGATTTACGAACTGCAAAGTTAGAACTCCGAAAATAATATTGTTCTTTGATTTCTTAACACTATTGCTACATATTGCATTCACCACACCTTGGGTTCTAATTGCACGCGGTAGCCAACTTGATTAAAACATTTAGCTTCTACTCGTGGCATAAGAAAACCATACAGAAGCCATGGTTTGCGAATTTAGATCAAACTGAGCGAAACGTTTTCCCTATATCCGTAGCTCAAAACTCAAATAATTATTTCAACTTAATTAAAGCATAACTATATTCCACTTTAATTTACAGGCAAATTAAACTGTTGTTAATAACTTTATTTACAACCAAGTAATATCGCAAATACTGTTATTGAAGTAGATCAAACATGAAAAGAAATTAAATTTTTAATATTAATTACTTGAAAATCTTTTTTCATTTATACACTAATTGCAAATAGTTGAATAAACATCCTTAATTCTTAAATAAAAATATTTAATGAAGCTTTGAAACTGTTCTCTGATACTATAGCTTTCTTAAAGTTCGGGTAATTGATCAGGAACTATTTTTTAATCATTTTCTCAAATTATTCTTCAAATTCCTCAAAGACGGGATAATTGATCAGGACCCAGTTTTTATTATTTTCTCGTCATATTTTTAATATTCTAACAATCATTGGACTTTCTATTGTAAGTAAATGGCGCTTATTATAATGTTTAGAAGTTAATTACCATACCCTTTTGATTCTTTAACTTTCTTTACAACAGCGTCAGAATTCGCTATTGTTAGATTCACTTTGGGAGTAGTATATATTGAAGTAAATTATTATTTATGCATTCAAAACTCAACATTAATATATGTGTTCGCAAGATATAAGAGCGAGAGCGTTAGGTTAGGTAGTGATGCGAGAGTGGTGGGGAGAGCTTCTTGTAAAAGGGCCACCGGCGCCCACAGTTTAGTCTGGGATTGTCTCTAGTCCCGTTCGGCCGAGAGCGTCTTAATTATAAGAAATCTGTATTGCACTTCAACTTAACACTATATAGCATTGCGCCTTTTTATTTTCTAGAGTATAAAACCTTAACAGTATATAATTATGTCATTTAAATACTAAGGAGCAAGTTTTGATCAGTAGAAGAACTAGTTTTTAAACAAAATTTATCAGTGAAGAAAATAAAAAGTATCAAAGTTCAGAGCAGTATTTTGTGGTCTTCTTATAACTCATTCTAAAGGAGTGAGACCCGAAAATGTGTACATTTATTCAAAATTTTTTAATCAACCAAAGTATATGTTGTTGAAGGAGTTTCTGGAATATACCAATTTCAGTAACTCCTTTACAGCATTTCGTATTCAGTGAACATGACAATGTCAGAGCATTTTTCTGCATGAAAAAGAAGAGAGACTTTTGTGAGTATCGCACATAGTAACCGAATCACGAACGTTGGTGAAGCGTGGTAAGTGTTAACTACTTGTCGCTCTGTTCTTTAGCGTTACAGTATATTGGGATAAGCCAAACGAGTTGATTGATCGTCTTTGGCTGTTTATGACCGAAGGAGCATCCATCATACTGCTAAACATCACTTGATCACCCAAGAAATATGTGCAGTAGGTTATATATATTGGACATGGATAAGTATCTGAATTATTATATCAAAATGAGTGTCGCCGTATTTGGCTTACTTAGTCTTGGATACAAATTCACTGAATATAGTAGCACATAGAGCTATGTTCCTTCATTTATCGTCCTATTCGCTAGTTCATTTCCAGGAGCCTACCCGTGAGTGTTCTAGGATCCATAGCAAGGTGGCCTTGTTGGTTTTCGAGATTTCATCCAGGCCGGAACGCTCTGCATCATGCTACCAGACTGGAATTGACAACTGTCCTAACAAGAGCTGCCAAAAGTGTATTCCAATCTGGAATCATTTATTCTTTAAAGTAGAACATCATTTATCACTGCGAAATGATGTTTTGCGGGGGAAAATATTCACATCTTTGTTAATTATGAATTATGTAACTTCATGTAAATTCATGAAAAATAAAGCGATATCCGCGGAGGAATTGAACTTCAGACCTAGTAGGGAGAGCAAGTAAAACACCTTATCTCTTGGGCTACAGTCGCACTGGATGTTAACACCTTATGTTAGTCCATAATCCGAATCAGATTTCGGTAAGCAGGGGTCTTTAAATAGTTAATAAATAATTTATTTGGTATTTTATAACATACAAGTGGTTTTACCATAAAATGTAAAAAATTTGTAAAATGTAAAAAATCTCATATTTACGTTCAATTGATCATTTAACTGAATTCTCCAATTAATTTCATTAAATTATATTCATGAATTGTATAACGCATTATGCATAGCATTTGTGTATTTTGAGTGCATAAATTTAAATGGGTATACTTCAAAGTGGATAATTTAACTACAATTTATTTTTGTATTATTTTTATACGTAGTGAATCCTACAGTAGCGAATCGAAGAATACAATTAAAATCTATATAGAAAGCTTTTCGTTAAAACATACACTATTGAATAGCCGGATTTAACAGAAGAGGGCTTGAAAAGCTCTTGGGAACGGGTAAAAGTATTGGCCCAATACTGAATAAAAAGTTTGTAAATAAATTTAAAAAAATATATTGCGAAAGAACTCATTAGACACATTTTTCGTACCCTTACTTTTTGTTCATCCGATAATTAATTTAAAAGTTTCCAAGCGCTAATCCCATTTGTTAAATAATTGGCCCTTCAATTATTATACAAGCTTTTTTCATTGTATTAAAAAGATCATCCATACAAGTAGATATTCACTTTTTAAAGGTTCATCGATCGCTTTTTTCTAATAAAACTAAAACACCGGGCAGGTTCGTCGCATTAATCAAAAAGGGAAAGGATCGATTTCAATATTTATGTAATGGCTCCGTACGCTCGAAGGCGCGCGCTGCAACGCAACTAAATATCCATCTATACCTAAGCCTTCCGGAAGCGACACCCATTTCGTGCATCAACGACCAGAATCGGAGTTTCTTGGTGGCGGCAGCAGCTCTCCGGGGCACCTTTGAGCGGAGCGGCTGTAACTCGTCCCGCGCCTGTATTGCAAAAAGCGACCACCACGAGGACCTGCATACGTGCCGCTTTCCCTACTGCTGGTGCCTACCAGCATGCGAAATTTGTCAGTTTTGAGACCTTCCCCGCTTTCTCTCTCTCTCTCTCCTTCTCTCGCATCTGGATACGGGTATACGAGTACGGAGAAAGAATGTAAGAGATAGAGCGGAGAGGGGGTGAAGTTCGCGCACGCGGGTATGTTCGGCATTATCGGCGGCCTCGCAAATTCCGAAGAGGATTTTCCGAGGGCGCGCATGACGTGCACTTGAAATTTTGCAATATCACTCGACTCCCGCTACTTGCTAATGCGATTTCCTCGCGGAATTTGTCCTACCCGCGGTGGATAATTCTTGGCAGTCTGGTCCTTTATGTTTTTGTCGCAACGAATATCCTGTTCGACAGATTTTAGACTTATAAAACGTATCGAGGCAGCTGTGCTACTTATCATGCTAAATATACTGACATTGTTGTTGTTGTAGTTTTCTATATTTCGAAAAAGTCTTGATAATAATGTCTTTTATCAACCGATTGTTGCTTATATATTATACTCAACAAGTATTGCTCGATGGTTCTGTAAGATAACCTACCTATACGTATGGTCAATATTATTTTAGTAGTTACTGTAACTGCTTAATTTATGCTTAATTTATTTAAATTGTTTCCGTAATTTTGAACAGTTAGTATCGTAATGAAATATCGACGTTTAATGGAATGATTTAATTTATTTTAAGCGCGTTTTGCTTTAAACATTTTCGTGCCTCGAGTGGGAAAATGTTACCTGCTGCACACCCTTTATCGATTGGTCTGACCTGAATAGAATGTTACTACTGTGCCTTTGCGTACTAAAGGAACTATTCTGTGTTTGAGCCGTTTAGTACCAGCGTTTCATCAAAACAAATATTCGTAATTATCCTGACAGCGTATGCATTTGCGGCTATAAATTTATTAATAACACCCGTTAAAATACCCTTATGACTATTGATTTTTTTTTAATCAAAGTGTTCATAAATACAATGACTGCATTTTCAAATACTTAGTTATTGCTGCGAAAAACAATAATCTTTTAAATTCTGTACAATTGTTTCTCTTTGCATTAATTCTTATCAGATGGAGTCGTCCACTTACATAATTAAAGTAAGAAATTTTATAAGCAAATTTATACAAGCAATTTCGATTTAAGGGCGTCGATCGCAAAAGTTAGTTGAAGCGGTAACGCTTTACCAATTCAATCAATATTTGTCATCTTGCAAGGATTCAGTAGTCTAAATATTGAATTTCACGCGACAGTTTTCTGGAAACTGCAGAGTTTTCACTAGGTATGCTTGAAAGCGCGATTGATGTAAAGATATAATAAAGGCATTGGAACCATTTATTTATACAATCTTTTTATATAAATAAAATCATTTTCGAACCAGTTATAATATTCTCAGCTAATTTATAATAGTATAACTAAAATTACAACGCTAAGCAAAATCTCTACATGCATGCTTTCGTAATATTAAATATTCTACAAAAACATGCTAAAAACTTTGATTGTCATAATTAATCGAAAATTATTTATTTAATCCAAACTACCATAGGGTTTGATATACTAATTGCATCCACAAAACGAGTTTTAAATGTATAAAGATTACAATAATAATATGTGCATGAATGGATTAAGCAGGCAGATTTATTCATGAGATTTAAAGGTTCATATGCAGAACACAATGGAGGTTTGGGAAATCACACGTTCGGGACCACTCGTATCCCGGGAATTGGTCATGTTTATAGCTCGAACGTGTCCACAAATTATTAGTTGTATCTACAATTCTGATAAGACAAGTGTATGTGTACTGCCCAGAAATAAATTTTTATTTAATACTATACGATGATATTTTTAATATCACTAACATAGCTTGATTAACATTTCTTGAGCTTTAGGCTGGTCAATTTTTGAAATGTGTTTTCATGGGTAATTTATTAATGTCGGCAGCTACCCCATGCATAAATTTTGTGCCTAAATTAACACAGAACTGTTATTTAAAAAATTTGAAAAAAGTAATGTATCGGCATATTGTATAAAATAACTATACAAACAATTTTCACGAATTTAGATGTAAAAGTTGAAAAAACTTTATTTGAGGAAAAAGGGGAAGACGAGAAGAAAGCCAGAAAGTCAGGGTAAGATCTATATACATATATAAGAAGAGTTCGTTGGTGTTGGGTATCGATGCGATGCCAATAAATCCTTCTCTGGAAATCCCGTTCGGATTAAAGCTGTTCCCAAGTAAAGTGCTTCTCGTGTCCATTCCGCGCTCATCACAAAGCTGTTATCGCCTCATTCGTTCCTTCATTCGTTTTGTTTTCCTTCTTTTTGTTCGTTTTCCTTGAAACTGACGGCCAGCGCCGTACATTAGATAGTTTCGCTTTAAAATGGTTGACCACGATATACTCCTCGCATTTACCGCGGAACTCTCAATTTCGTCGACTTGACTCCCGCGGTTTACTCGCGATTAAGCTTCAAGTTGTCCATTTTCTTCGACACTGTTATGTTGTGCTACAAATCTCGGCACGCGCGCACACGAGAGAAAATGAAACTTCATGCGTACTTTCTCGGGTCGTTTTGTATGCTGCTTTAAAGATCACGATATTGCCAAGATAAAAGATTTCCAAGCATTGCGAAGCGCATGTATACAGCAATAAGTCAGGTTATCCGATTCCGCAGTGCAGTATTTTTATTAAGAAATATCGTCCAAGCTTGCGAGCTCTTTGCATCTGTCACATGTACCGATTCAACATGGATTGCGCCTTATATGTATTTGAGTGAATCCAAGAAGACCTGTGGGTCACTTAACTTTTTCCGAAAATCCGACTTATCAGGATCCACTCTCGTTCTCCGTGCAGCGAGTATGGCAGTGAGATTATCTACGGGAGGAATAAAAGTATCGCACGAAACGCGTTCACAAAGCTCTTCAACGGCAGACCTGGATTCCCGATGCTTTTTCTTTCTCCTAACCCGACGTCTCGGATTGCTTTATGTAGCCTGCTTAAAACAAAGACTGTGTATACGCTTAACTTTAAGGTTTTATTTTTTATAAGCTCTATCGGCTTTTTTTTACTTTTAACCATATACAGTACCAATATAGGTATCGTTTTTATGAAAGATTATTGAAATATTCGTCATTTTATAAAATATAAATTGAATTATGCAAAGAAAATGTTGAAAAACTAAAACAGAAGTAAAATAATTTAACGTAAAAGAAATTTGCGACTTATCTGAACACAAAAAATTTTTTCATTGTATTTTAACTGCAAATTCTTATCCTAAATACTACTTTGCAGCAAATCAGAGGGTATTTGATAATTTAAACAAATTAAATTAAAACTATTACGAGAAATTAAAAATCATCTTGCTGAAAGTTATTGCATACCTATATAGCAACTACTGTAAAGCTATGTAAAAATAGAACATACTTGAGGTTTTTGTTGAACTTGGGTAATAAATAGAGGCGGTGATATATTAGTAAAATATATTGTTGGAAGTGAGTTCCAACTGAATCTTATAATGAAAGTTATGGTATTTAAGTAGTGTTTAATTTTCTAGCTTACACTGAGAAAATTATGGCAGGTAAAATTACTATACCGACTAGATGATATATATATAGGATATACTCATTTTCTATCTGAAAGTGTTATACTATCTTGCAAAATTCCTATACACGTAAAAATAATTATTAGCAAACATATTAATGTTTTCTAAACAGTATGACACTTTTCGATAGAAAACAAACATGTCCCAAATCATAAAGACGATATATTAATTTTCCTTCTATTAATTTTCTCAGTATATCTAGAGAAATCTAATTGACGAAAGCCTCCTTCTATACAGAGATCATCCATAAATTAGAAGGAATATAGATTAATGAATTCCAAATTCTGCCTTAATATAATTTAGATTTCCTAGATAAAGTTAGTATTAATATTTATGTAAATATTCTAGTAGTTAAAGCACTTGATCGATCGATGAACAAAAATTTAATTATTCATCAATTAATAATATTGTCTTCATCTTTAGATTACCTATTAAAACTTCAGACTTCAGTAAGTATACTTACTTAATTAGAATTTATCAAATTTTAATACATTCCATAGAATGAATCAATTTTAGTATACAACATTTATTGGTACTTATATAATAACTTATAAAAAATTTAATAATAATAAGCATATAAAAAAAATCTGCAAGTTTATGATATATTTAAAAGTCATAACAACTCCATTAAGTTCGGGCTGCGATGGACATAAAATCTGAAACGACTTATATACATGTATATAGAATTGTATAGATACCCACATCAGCAGGTACTATGTAGATTCCACCCTCTCTCTATCATTGCACTTTCTTCGTCCCCATTAAAGCTCATGGCAAATGCATCGACTATCTCTTTATTAACGAGCTGTGGAAATAATGATACTTTTCCTTTTTGCCATAGCCCCGCCATTTCGTGCAAACATGACTTTAAAAATAAAATCTCACAAATTATTCTTTCAAAGTAAAAGAACTGACAAGTAAACATAATGTTACACATGAGAAGATATGAAACATGTATCTTTTCCTTTTTACAAAAACTAAAACTGCCTTCGTAAGTATAAAGGAAAAGTAATAAAATGCAAAATATTTTTTTTTCTAAAATGAATATTCAGCTCGATTCACAATAACCATATCAAGATACGAAGAAAAAGAAATTAGTGCGAGTAGGAGTTCTTGAAAATGTGGAAATCTAATGAAGCAAAGAAAAATGAAATCTTTCCAAAGCTTAATCTATTACAGTTAGTAGTAACTAATGTTGCTAGCAGACATTTATATTTCCCAAAAAGTTTCACAAACATACATCATAAAGAATTGTGGCCAAGTAAACTGCGCAAACTTCAGCATATGATTCTTTTTCCTATTCATATCAAATTACAAGTTAAAACTTGATGTATGACTGCACTAACATAGTGTTTTGACTTATCATATAATTTAGTATTTTCGGCTTTCGAACAACGTTAGCATGAATAGAACTTTATATAAAGCTAAATAAAAAACAAGCTTGGCTATGAAAAATACTATAAGTAGATACAAAGAAAAATAGGTGCATTCGATACTTCTAACATTTTTCATAATTAAGTATAAAGTTTATTTCAAAGATTATATAGACAATTATTTAATTTCTATAAACTAAATAGTATTTATTTGGCAAAGGAGCAATCTTAAAACGCTTATATGTAATTTGGAAAGAACTGAAAAGTCATAAAATGTGTAACGAGTAATGTAATTCATAATAATATCAATTCCTTATAACAGCGGTATTAATTTGGCGGAAAAATATGCTCGAAGAAAAAGGTAAATTACTGCATCCAGAAATGTCTTCCCTTGAATCGCTGTAACTATCTTTCCTTCTGTGGAGAACATTCACGAGATTCAACTAACGATTCACATTCAAGTGCGGAGAGAAACTCTCATTTTAAAGTGCTGGGCGATTTACGTAATGAAGTACCGTGGTGGGTAAAAAAAAATTAAAGAAGTTCCACTAAATAAAGAAGATAGCTGAAGTCATTCCAGCGCATAGGAACTACAACCGAGAATATTGACTTTTTGAAACTAATTTATTATTGTAAAAAATCATAAAAATATTTTAATTAAAGTTAGTTATAATGTGAATTTATTTATAGTCCAAGGTATAACATTGTGCTTGTCTAAACTTCTTTTTAGTAATATTTTCACCGGGTACAAGATAATGTATATATCGTAGTACGAAAAACTGGACACTAACTAAACAAAAGCTAGTGAAAATGAATATAATCATAAATATTTTATTTAACATATTAGCTCAATTTATTTTCAAATATTAAACAATGGGAGACCAGGATTCGTGATTGACACTTAACATATAGGTAGATTTTAGTGTAAAAATTACTCAATTAAATTTTGGTGTATGTAGAGTAGCTAAAAAGTTATAAACATATTCTTTCTCGAGCGTTTAACATTGAATCTTATAGAAAAACACCATTTTCATAAAATTTTGAAAATAATAACGTTCAGATTTTAATGAAACTTTCCATCAGATTACTTTACAAGCTAAAAAACCTTTTGAGTGTTTAAGTAAAATTATTCAATACTTATGAGCCGAGTAATTAATTTATATA